>BMAO01014550.1:188406-295715 GCA_019973975.1 Trichonephila clavata | reverse complement strand
TAGGAACAGAAAGAAGATGCGATTTTGAAATATTTCATCCGAAATCTTTGCCCAAGATTGAAACATTTTTTTCCTTGGGACTTCAGATAGCAAGGTCACAAAATTGAAAACAGTTTCCCTTTCCTTTAAAAGGAATCTGTTAAGGAATGAAAAAAGGGACTATGTTTGGCGATTGCAGATTTCGCTCAAGTGTTTCTTTATTTTTTCCACCCTTCACTCTCCTTTCTTTAAACGCCTTTAGTATATGAAACTAGGATGGGCAGCCGATTGTGTTCTCTGGAAATTTTCAAAAAAAAATGTGGCTTCCAGAAAGTTAAAAAGAAAACACGTCAAAAAATGCAGTTAAAAAAAACTTCAGAATTTCATCCACCATGATAATTTTTTTTACGATTTTTATCCCAGAAAACTTTCTACCTTTTCCAAGAAACCGAAGAGTTCAAAAAATATCTACGACACAAGGCCTAGGAACTAAAAATAAAGAACAATTTTTTTTAAATAAAAATTCAAACACTTAGTTGTAGATAAAGATAACTATACATTAAATATCTGTGAATAATATTATTTTTTTAAATTTTCAGTTTTATTTAATCACTCTGAATTTATTACATGTAAGCTCCTTCATGTACCTTTTATAGTTAATTAAATTAGCACATAAGTATGCATGAATTTTGTTACTTAAAAACAATTAAAAAAATTGACTGTGTTTAATTAGCATACCTATAAATATGATAATAATGTAAAAAATAATCTTATCTACTTAAAATAATTTTTCTTGTACTGTATAGAGTCAAAAAAATTAAAATTTTCTCGTTAATATAAATAATGTATTGTATTTATTATGATGTAATCTTGTTATTACTAAAAGCTAAATAACGAAAGCACAAAATGCTTCATTATTATAATATTAACCATAATTTTTCGAAGATAAGTGATTGACTCTCTGTATCTATAAATTAGCGAATAATTATTTATAGATTTTTTTAATGTTTCTCATGTTATGCTTAGAAAACATCGTAAGCTGATAACTCATTTATGTGCAGTTTAAAGAAAAATGTAATGTAATGTTTAACTTAAAATATATAAACCTCGTGGGGAATTTTCACCATATATCAAATTTCTTTTTAACAAAAATATTTTAAAAAAGCATATTACTTTATTTTTAAACTCTTGTCAAATGTTTCATAATGACACTTTTTTTATAATATGAAAGCCTAAGCAACGAAATTCTATTTCATCATATTTGTCGATGCACACAAAAGCAAATAAAAAATAAAACTTTTTTTCTTATAATTGAGCGAATTATTTTATTCCAAATAGGCTTTAAAATAAATTGCTGTTCTACAGCAAATTTAAGAAACATATTGAGAAACAAATTAATTTCTTAGAAAATACTAGGATGGGCAACTTTATCATTTTATCTTCATGAGATTTTGTTCATATAAACTATTTAAATTATCTGAGCTGGAGATAGGAATCCAGTATTAAAAAAAATAATCTAAAACTTAATTCTAAAACTAAAAATTCCAAAACTTAGAAAAATGAAAGGAATATAAATGAAATATAAATTCTTATAGTAAGAGAGGGAACAAAAAATAAATGAAGAGTATAAAATTTTCTGATTTGGAAAAAGAAATATATTTATTTTTTAATTCTACCATTTCTATTATTTCTCATCTGTGTATAAATAACTCAATTCTAGAAAAAGGTCTCTTAAAAACTTAAAAGGTTTCAAAATGAATTATGTATTGTGTTTGTGGGAAAAGGCTAGTAAATAACACTATCTTATCTGAAAAGGAATGTAGTTAGATAAGTTTTACTTATAACCCTTTCTAGTAAAATATATGTTTGAGCGTTAATGTGCACGTGTATGAATTCACTAATTTTCAAAACTTCTGTTTGCGAAGCACCCGTTCCAAGAAATTAAGGAAAGGTTTCATAATTACAATAATATGTCGTAGAAATTTATCGACATATATCGTCGTCACAACCAGAAAAATTTCAAAAAGCATCATTGTACCGTTTCACTCAACACATCTAGTACAGTGTTTCTCAAACTGTGTGCCCCCCCCCCTTCCTTCGGGGCGTGATGACTATACGAGGGTGGCACGAGCATTTTCAAAAGTCGAAAACTTAAGATTATTTAAGAAAATTATTAATTTACTGAAATGAACAAACAAAATAAACCCTGACATAATAAAAAATAAAAGACACATTTACATTGTACTTGCACTTATTAATGTATCAGTACTGCACAATATGTATTTTATAATTAGTTTAGCAATTCTGAGTTAAAAACAAGTTTAATAATCCCCAGTGGTCTCATGATCTTGTCACGTAACAAAAATTAATACTTATCTTGATAATTTGTATAGTTTATAATTAATACCTTGACTGCCGATTAAAAAATACGTAAGTCGGTCCCCAATGTCACAGTTTTTCATGTAGGCATGCGTATGTGATGTATTGAGGGGTGGGAGAAAAAGGAATAAATAAAAGCAAACCCTCTGACTTAAGAAAATCCTTAGCAAACACTGTCAAGTCCCTTGTGTTGCATGCCATTGTCTCTCTTCGGAATAGTTTTATGAATAGCAATGCACAGAAAAGATCGTACTTCGGGGAGACGTATACATGCATCCAAGGGAAATAACAATTTGGATGAACGAGATGTTTATATACGCCCTTAAAAGGTTTGTCGTATTGTAGCTTTAGCGTCAAAGTATAGTATTATTGAATTCAATGCATTATTTTTTGGGAGGGGGGCGATGAAAATTATGATGGAATATTGGGTTGCAGATATTGGAAGATTGGGAAGCACTGATCTAGTGTTGTATTGATAATATCTTGAAATGTATAAAGGAATAACATTATCAACAATAACATTTTATTTGTGTAAAAAAAGAAAGAACAAGTAATATAGAAAAAAAGAATTTAAGTCAATTTCTACTTTGAAAGTATCTTATTAACAATTGAAAATTTTAACAAGATATATATATATATATGTATATATATAGGGAGAGAGTGAACTAATTGTAGGAATTTAAAAAAGAGCATAATTTGTCTGCATTATTGTATTAATGCATTCCCGGTTTAGCAAATTTGGCTGAAAAACCGGTTTTCGGCACCAACTTTTGTCATTGTTTTAGCAGCTACATTGTTACAATAATAGTGACAAATCGAAAACCGGTAATTAATTTAATGCAACTAATTAACCAGTAATTAATAAATTAATATTTTAAAAACCTGTATTAACATCGAGTGTCATCAACTACAAGTTTGGAAAAAAATATTTTAAATTGATCGGATGAATAGAAAGTATTTTATCAACAATTGGAAATTTGAACAATATAATATATATATAAATATAGAGAGATGCTAATAGTAGGAATTAAAAGAGAACTTAAGGGCAATAAAATGCTGCCACAAAAGATAAAATTCAGCAATTAACGAATATGTGTTAAAAACAGAAATATATAATTAACAAAAAAATTAAATTAATTACCAAACAAGTACTTACTGAAACATTCATCATGAAAAAAATGTACAGTTTAACAAATATTTGGAGCAGTACCAATTTGCTGTATCTTTTTTAGATTTTTTTACAATTTAAATCCACAGTAGAAATAAAACAAATGATTTTGCCACTTGGATATAAAACTAAAAGTTTTCTTCTATATAGTTCATATTAAATACATTAAAGTTAACTGAAAATATAAAGAGCTTTTTAACATTATGCTACATATATAAAATGTGTATATTATAACATTAAAAATACTAGAAAAACCTTTAAGTATTAAAACATGTCTGTGTTTCAAAGAAAACACTTAGCTAAATTTCAAACTTTGTCATGATTAATTGTAAAAAAGACATTTCTTTCAAGTTCCAAGAACGTTGAAAGAAATAGTGCAATTAATATTAATCTGTGTCCCTGCATTTCTTTTCTAGAAAGTAAAAATCCGGAATATTTTTATCGGATAAGGACATTATTCTTAAGGAACCCATTTTTATGGAATGTAGGACAAAATGATATAACGTCAGGGTAAGTCTCTCGCTTCAACGACTTGTTATGAAACTCAGAGAACTATGATTTTATGAAAGATTTAAACTTTAGCTAAGAAAATAAATTTCGCGTAGCTCTGTAAATACTGTGAAAGTGTTGAGCCTTATAAATGAAGTTTTACTAAACATACAATTCATAATAAGATTATGGAGTAAATATCTGAGTCGGGAATAGTTGACAGTAAGTAAATCTTAGACAGTTTAATCTAAAGAAAAGTAAATGATAACAGAAAGAACTTGCGGTATCCACCCGCCTCGCTGAGTTTTTATCTATACAGTAGGATTATACTGATCTTAAGCTATTTTTATCTAATTTCTCTCGTGATAAGGTTTTGATTTCATTAAAAAAAATCCTATAAATTCTTATAAGAAGTATATATATCTTTAATTCCCCCCCCCCGCATAAGCTCCATCTTGGGAGACGTTCAGTGAGTGCATCCCTTTTTTATTCAACAAAATCTTTCTATACTTAATAAAATAAACATTATTGCCAAAAACTGGATTTTTTTAATATTTATAACGCATCCAAAGTTCTTTACCTCACCCCTTTATAGAACTGGTTTCCGCTCAACACACTCTTATCTGTAATTTGAATAGTTCACAAACGGTAGTCTCTTTTTTTATCTCTATAAAACCTCCTTAACCCAAGCAACCACCTTTGGGGGCATTTTACACAAATCCCGTTTTTATAAGGCCTTTACTCAAGAAAATAATCTTGTTTTCAAAATTTCAAATCCTTAAATGTAATAGCTACAAAAAAATTAAATTTTCTCCAATATTCCGACGAAACTAAACCCTCCTTGTAAGTCGATTTTTGTGAAACCCATTCTTAACGGATCTCTCCCTAACAAAAGAAATTACTCCAGAAAATTTCAATTTTCTCAGAAAATCCGTAATGGGTGAATAAATCACTTTTCTCCTTTAAATGCATGATAAGAAAATGTTAGTAAGGGTACATATATATTTCCATTGTAATGTCGTAGCTTTGTCAATTGGGGATTCTTAAATAATTTTTTTATGTTTTACATGATCACGATCCCACAACATAAAATTATATGCACTTTATACATATTTTAAGTAAAAATTATAAATCTCCTGAATATATTGAGGATTGTAGAAAAATAAACAAATTACACTGGCCAGGGTGGCATCCAACACACCTGCCTCCAGCAGATACAAAAACTTTCATGCAAAGCTCCTTGGTGGAGCTCACAGATCACTCTTCGAGAGACAAACATTGAATTATCTCTTCGCAAAGCTCTCTGGTGGAGATTACCGTATTCTCTCGTTGTGAGACAGTCTTTGGAACCCAAATATCCACACAGCTCACTGGTGGACCTAAGCGACCTCTGTCGACAAGAAATAAACACCGAATCTAAATCCCCACTAAGCTCGCTGGTGAAGCTACATGACTTCTCTCGTTGAGAGGTAACAACCGGATGCAAATATCCACACTAAGCTCGCTGGTGGAGCTGAGAGACCTTTCTCATCGAGAAGTAGTCACCTAATATATCTTGGCGTGGCACTCACGCAGTCTCAGTCCCTCGGATTATTCAGCAGCATCACCTAGAGTTTCAGAACGAGTTCATTACACTATACTTCCATCTTTCTTTCTGACACACACGCACATACTTAATAAATGATACTATATAAACTTATTAATGGTAAAACAGAAAAATATCATTTAAATTCACGACATTCTTACCTGTAAAAATCTTTAAAATCAGAATTTCTGCAAAATTTTAACTATCTAAAAAGGTTACTAGTGAAGGGAATCAATAGTACTAAGCAATATAAATAGAACCACAATTTCTTGTGTTTTAGAAGATTAAGCTATATAATCCGAAGAATTAGAAATATCTTTTTTCGTTAAGGCTAAATTATATTCAGACACAACAGAATTAATAAATATAGAAAGTTTGTGTATACAAGTACAATTGAATGCCATGTAAATTATTCATTTTAAAGGGAAAACGTTTCTAAGAATGTCAATGCTTTTCCTAGTTATGCGGAAAGAATTAAAATTTTATGCGGCATATAGGTTTAATCATTACCAATTTATTCATAATTGTAGTCTCATGAGATACTTTGCTGTGAAATGCAGGCACAAATAGAGGCTAAGACTCGCAGCAAATTATAGTTATATGAATAATTTCACTTATAATTAATAAAACTTAGAGAAAATAATGCATTGATAGTGTTAGAATATAAAGTTAGAATACCATACAGAATACCATTTTTATAGACAAAAAAAAATATATATAATCTATTTAAAAATTATCCATCGATACAGGTAAAAATAAATTTAAAAAAACTAACTATTTTATGAAATAATTTAATATATATATTTATGGTAATATTCTGCGAGAAAAGTACATTTGTAAAGCGAGCCTTGCAGAGACTTCCTTTCGTTCATAAACTCCTCTCAGCAACCATTGCTGCCAGCATCTTCAAACAGCTGATTACCTAGTGCTCGTTATGGACATCCAACTTCACACATTCCGACATGCGACCACATTCGAAGTTATTCAGTTCCCTATAAGGGTTACAAAAACGTAGAGATAGCATCATTCGTTTTTTCTTCAAGTGAATCAAAACAGTGAAAACAAAAGTTTTTAAATGTTCCACCTTTTATTACCGGTTTTATACTTCGCGATTTCATCAGCAGAAATGCACGTTACGACAGCAATTCAGGTTCATTGACCTTAAAAATTTGATCATTTGCATATTCGATCAAGATGTTATTGTCTGCGAAATTTCATCACAATCGGACGACTTTTTGGTGCTTCGATTTTTTTGCAAAAGAGTGTAATTGCCATGGAGATTTTTGAAGTAGAGAGAGAACAGGTAGCAATACAACAGTTGAATAGGTCAATGAGAATTTATTGAATGCAAGAAGCAGGCGTGATCTACTTGATCGTACACCAGTCGAACTGACCCTCAGCTCGAGGGAAACAACTTATATAAGATACAGTGGTGGCATCTAGAATATTCTAGAAGTACGTGAATTAACATAAATTTGCATACACTGCAACTCTCTGAATAATTACAGAGAGTCAATAAAATTTAAAACTGGCGAGTATCAGTCGGTAGGTTTTGAATCTGAGGCCACTGGCGGCGACTCTACCCCTGAAACGTTCGTTGAAATGTTTACGAAACATGGCATATTAAAATTGCAAGCTTATTTCAAATGTGTATTTTAACTTCATTAAGGTTACTACTCTTTCTTAGAAGATAGCAAGTGTTTTTGAATGACAATACGTATGATGTACGATAAGTAAACTTTTAATAAAAAGGGATTGTGCATTTTTTTTTATTTTATATAAAAAAATCTGCGTTTATAATAAACAGGATAAGTTATTTTGATAGGATGAAAATCACATTTTCAGTCATATTTCAATGACAGTTAACTATTCGTAGGAATTATCTTAGTTTATTCAAACTGGATGTATTATACAGAATTGTTTGGCAAATACTTCTGCTGTATCTTAATTACACAATAGGTATTTTTGTATGCTTTTTTAAAATTCCTTTCCCCCAATGGAGACATAGTAAGTAAACTTCTCTTCCATCCGTGATTCCGTTTGTGTATTGAAGCAATGAAACACGTAATAATGTGAATATTTTAAGTGCATGCTTTAAAAAGTAAATTCATGAAAATGAAATCGTCTTCATTTGATAAGACGTGATATAAAACTATAACGTTCATTACAACTTCCTTAACCAACTTAATTTTCTTAATACTTATATTTTTAATTATTATTAAGCTCCACACATTTGGTGAAAATATTTTTCTATTTAATGATTTTCAGATGAATTCTTGTCGTATCCAATAATCAAAGTTCTCAATTAAGTCATTGCAAATATTACTACAATATGAACAACTGTATGCTACTGAATATTTTTCAAATATTGTGCTGTTACCTATAATTATGATACAAATCTGCTTGAATATTAAAGTAGAATCGAATTTATTCTAATGCTAAGCCATTCCATCGTGAGTCCCTTTCTAATAATAAAAAGCTTACATTTTCTATTGAAATAAGAAGAAACCAGTTTATATGACTAGGATATACCCGGGGAAGAGAGCAACCGAAATGCACTTCCCATTGAAGAGAGAACATTTTTGCGGTATCAAATGTAACATGCTGCAGGAAATTCTTTCGGACACTTTTAATCTATGCATGAGCACCAGTAGAGCCTTCTTCATGAATGGGATTTCGTAGCAAATGGGAAATGTGCATTCCGACGTTTCGCCGATACCGTCATTTTATATATCGCGATAGAAAAATATTCGAAGAGATTGAATCGGATTTATTCGCAACATACATCAAAGGAAGAAAGAAAAAGAGGGGAACTGATACAATCATTTTAAAGCTAGAAATTCGATATTTTAAAAAATGATATTGCGGGAGAGAGAGAGAGAGAAGAGGGAATATACATAAATGAAATAAACGCTTTTTGGAAAATCATATTTTCTCTTTTGTTTTGAAGTCGAATAACAATGACTCGGATTTTGATATGAATTCGATTTCCTTTTGCTGACCAATGGGGGAAAATGAGCCTATACTTTAGATTTTATGCACATAAAATCATTCCCTATATATTTGCATTTAAAATTTTGTTGCTCTACAATTATTTATAATTAAAATATCCCATAATTAAAATATTAAACATGAAAAGTAAGCTTATTAATCTGCTATTTTTGTTAATATGTGACATTTGAAATAAGTTTTTTATTTATTTAGAACAAGAGAGTTTTGTGTTTTCATAATTGATTTTACATGAAATTCTGAAATTCATTTTATTGTTCCGCAATATTAATGCATATCACATCAAATGCACAGTTTTTAAATATTAGCTCAGGTGTCTTCCTCTGTGGAGGAAACTGGGCGTCAAAATTGCTTGCTGCAATTGGTATCGTCTATATGTTGCAGCGTTAAAAAGTAATACCAGCTTCCTGGGGAATGTACTAAGTCTGCAAAGGTTTAAAATACCAATGCGCAGCCCCATTAGAAAAATCAAAGTTTCTGAATATTATTATGTAGTGGATTTTCTCACGTATTTCCCTTCCCTCTTGGACATTGTTCGGTATGAGCAACTCATCAAGTGAAAGAACTCTGATGCAAAGGATTGCCACAAGATGTCACAAGGTATCGTTGGACAGCCAGAGCACATAAGATCACATTTTTTTTTTAATAATTCGTTTAAATAAAGCGCTACGTACGTATACTTTTCCCGATTTTTTATTAGTTACATACAAACTGCAGATGGAAATTATTGTCATATCTGTAGAAAATTCGGATTTTATGATATTCTCGACTTCATCCATTACACTTTTCATCTAAATTTAGAGCCTCATTTGTGTGTGTGATAATCACTCCCGTAAGTCTAGACTGTATGTTCAGGACTGTGATTAAACAACGCTGCGTTTCAAATACTTTAAAATAGTATTTACATGTTTTGTATATTTTCTGCAATTCTAATTTCCATATCAATTAATTAATAAATAAAACTGAATTTTTCTTCCAGTTTATAAAGAATTTACGTCCCTTCTTCCCTGTGACCCAGCTAGAGGTGTAGGGGGAACTAAATGATCAGACGAGATGAACTTCAATTATTTTATTTATCACTATATTCAACTCAGATACAAACAACACTTAAACAATATAAATTTTATCAGAAATATAATGGGAGTGAGACCAGATTACGTTGAGAGGATATATTGAATCAAGCAGCTCTACCTTTAAGATAACTTTATACGGAGCTTACGTATTTAATGACTGCACTATTAGTTTAACTCTATAAACATCGACTTGATTTAAGATCACAGTACCTGAACTCTTGCAGTCTTCTATTTCTTACATTTTGATTATAACACCTCTCCAATAGTTGAAATAATAACTTTCTTAATATTCAAACTTCTGACTTCCTACTCTGTTTATGTATACGTTTCACTGGCAATTTACTTCTATTCCAAACTATTCACAATTCACACATACTAACTCCCAAACTCACGAATAAAAAATATTTATGTTTTACTTAATTTTCATATCACTTTTTTTGCCCTTTGAAGAAGGTGGATTGAAAAGTGCTGGATCCAAAGAATTCCCCAGAGGTAATGGAAGGACGCGTATAGATCCGGCATACACTGAAACAGAGCAATATTACATTTTTATTTTTTGTCTCAATTTATATATCCGACACGACGAAATTTTACTCATATTCGGTATTCTACATACTTTGATTGTATACTCAGGAGCCAAAACATTATGGCCACCCCTACATTTTGCAATGGACTCGCTTGGATGACGTGGAAGGCAAGTGATCAGGTGGAAGTGGTATTTAACTGCTGCTGGAGAGTTTGAAGAATCATTCTTTCACTTACTTCTGTGTCTGATGGGAAAGGCTGCGGATCTAAGCGACTTTGATAGAGGGCAGATTGTAATGGATCGATGGCTCGGAACAAGAATTTCCAAAACGGCACGACTCGTGGGTTGTTCGCGATCTACAGTTGTTAGTTCTTCTGAAAAGGGGATGAATGACGGTGAAACCTGCAGTAGACGACATGGTGTTGGATGTCCACACGCTATCAATGAAAAAAGTCGTCCTAGACTGTCTCGCATGGTGAAGAAAAATCGGAGCCAGACAGTGGCTCAGCTGTTGGCCCAATACTATGCTGTGCCAAGTAGAATAGTTTCGGAGCACACTGTTCAATGGACACTGTTGGATATGGGGTCACGGAGAAACGTCTCATTCGTGTGCCTTTGCTGACCATACGTCATCGCCAACTACGCCTGCGCTGGGCCCGGGAACATCAGATGATTCACTGTTTGTCATTCATCACGCCGATGTCCATGTCAAGATACGCCGTCTTCCAGAAGAACACTTGTGATCTCAATTTACAGTAGGTCATACACAGGCCGGTGGTGTTGGTGTCGGTATTATGCTTTGGGAGACGTTCTCTAGGGTGTCTCTGGGACCCGTGTTTGTGGTAGAGCAGACCATGAATGCTACAGGGTATCTGAACATCATTGCAGACCAGTTGCACCCTTATATGGCCTCTGTTTTTCCAGCTGGAAAGGGAATGTTCCAACAAGACAACACCCGGTGTCACAAGGTTAAGATTGTGTTGGAGTGGTTCCAGAAACATGTGGCTGAATTCCAGTTAATGTCCTGGTCGCCTAATTCACCGGATCTCAATCCGATAGAATACATTTGGGATGTCATGGAATGGCAGCTCATAGTTCAAAGACCTCCAATTCGCAATATCTCGGATTTGCGTGACCGTTGCTTAAACATTTGGTACAACCTGTCTCTGGCCATCTACCAAGGACTTGGAACATCCATGCCAAGGTGGGTTGAAGCTGTGTTGCTCGCCAAAGGTAGGCCAACTCGTTATTGACAGGTGGTCATAATGTTTTGGCTCTTGAGTGTATATGATTATATATATATATAACAATTTTTTTAAAAAATTTAAATTAATTTGTTATGTACCCAAAAAATAGAAAAGTAGAGCATTTTCTTAATAAAATATTAGTATTACATAAAATACTTGTAGTTAAATTAGATAAGAACTTGTGTGTGTGTGTGTGTGTGTGTGAATCACATTATCAAATGTATCTATCATCAATTACGCGGCCGCGTTATCTTAGTGGCCTAGGTAACGGAATCGTGGCTGGCATGTCATGAGTTTGAGCTTAGTGTCGCTGAAGACTCGCTGCGTAGGGGAAAGATGCACGTTAATGCTTTCGAGGGCTCACTCGTTGGTGTGGTGGGGAAGTTAGGAGAAGAACTGCTAGTTCAGATTTCGTTTTCGTCACTTGACCATGGTTCAAAATTACGAGGTCCGTCACCAAAAGCCGTCGTGTAGCTCAAAAGACTGACGTTAATTTTCAATTACTCACTATTAACAAATACTTTTCAGTAGCATGTCAAAATAGAAATTTAAATTTAAAAAAATTGTATTAATAGATTTTTGCTAATATCTTTAGATCTATATAAGTATATTAGAGATTTTGGGATATATTTGTCGAACATTAAAAAATAGTAATATATTTTTATCTAATTTTGCATTATGTACCTCAATATTACCTTACATAAGGTAATAATTAGTTTCAAAACTATTAAATATTTACATTCATTGAATTTTCGTGGTCTTTCAAAATTAATTTATAATCTTCCAATGAGGTATTATTTTCCCTTCCCTCCAAAATTTAAACCAAACTCTTTCTAACATTTTCCAGTACATTATTTCATAAAATTCCAATAACTTTAGTACCTCATTCACAGGAAGTTTCTTAAGTAAACACATCACATCTCGAAAAGGAATCACAATTTTTCTTGGATATTATACATGAAAGCTTCCTTATCACAAAAGTTTCCAATAGAAGTAAAAAAAAAAAATACTAAATACTAGCATTTTTGATATAGCCTTCGTTATCATGTTTGTTGATTTGAAGCATTGTTTGCTGATTCTCTTGATTTTACTTTTAAACAGTCTAATGAAAATAACTATTGCATAATATTGCCATCAGATTAATAAAATTTTAGTCTGTTTAGTCAAATATTTAACTATTCGAATTCTCAAAGCATAAATAAAGACGGAAAACAAGTTTCATTTTATTTGCTCTTTATACATCTATGCAAATGTACATTCACAGTAATATAATCGCAAACTTAAGAGTTTTCAATTAACCTCGTAATTGTTTTTAAATTTATATAATTTGCGAAACATTGTTGAATGAAATAAATCGAAATAAAATTAATGAAAAACAATATATTAATTTAATTTATCTAGAAATATTGGATCCACACATTTACTACCAATAAAATTGCAACAACAGAGAAAGAAAATTAATAACAATAAGTATACGTAAACAACATACTATGGAAAAAAACTTGATTACATTCGTATGCAATTTTGGAGATACAGGTTCTGTCTATACAGGATACCTTTTTCTGCACAGGTTTCTCGGTCAGCTAAAATGATTTTGACCCAGTTAGCCACCGGACCGAATTCACCTGAAAGATAAAGGAAATTCATTCCATCCTGCTTCACGGCTATGGCATACTTTAAGAATCGTAGTGACTGGAGAGCGATAACACACACAGCCTGATCTCTCAGCAACCTCTAGCAAAATGAGGCTTTTGGGTAACATGCAGTCTTGCCTTATATTTTTGAAAGCTGGCATATCTCATAATTAGAAAATATTGACCAACTTTAAGATCTGAGAAATGAAAATGCTATATGTTTATATTACTGAAGCAGCAAACAGAAGGGGATCGATTCGTGTTCCCATTAATTGTTCATATCACTAAGTCAGTGTTTTTTAAACTTTCTACACCTGTGACCGAATATACAGTCAAAATTTTCATTGCGCCTGCCATTCTATACAATAACATTGTAATGAATTCAATAATAATATACTTAGACGTAAAGTTACAATACGACTCTTAGTTATAAACCTTACAAATTATCAAGATAAATATTAAATTTTGTAAATAATTTTATATGACATGCCCATAATGTCGCCGGTAATTATTAAACTTGTTCTTAAATTAGTACTGTTTTATTAATTATGAAACACATTGTGCAATACTGATACATTTATGTTGTTGCTTATGCCACCTGATCGACAGTAACATCAGATCAAGGTCCACGAAATTCATTGCGGCTAAGGACTGGAATTTTACACCTGTCGTTAGCCTAAGTTTTGAGTCCCCAAAGAAGGTGATAGTGCGATTTTGCTCACGCAATATGATAGATGGCGGCACCGTTCGGACCCACAGATTTAACAAGCACGTTCTCCGTTTTGTACTCGGCGGGCATTTGGCGGCATCGAGCATCGAACCCAGGCCTTCCGGTCTGGAGTCCGATGCTCTAACCACTAGGTTACCTACGGCCCACTGATACATTTATAAGTGTATTATATCAGTACAAATGTGTATTTTATTTTTTAATTACGTCAGAATTTATTTTGTTTTGCTTCCCTTCAGTAAATTAACAATTAATTTTTTTAAAGAATCTTTTGTTTTCGACTTTTCTACACACTTGCGCTCCCCTTGTAGGGTTATCATGCCCCCAGGGGGTGCACTTCACAGTTTGAGAAACACTGCACTAAGTGGAGGACCCGAATGACGTTTTCTTGAGTACAAGTATCACATTATCCCACACTTGAGTACAAGTATAATCATATGTACATAATGCTGTAAATTACAGTTGTTATTGCTGATTTATTTAATTTAGGGAAGCCATCAATTAAATGCAAGAGGTTTATCAATTCACTATATGATGATGGCTATATATGCATAGTCAGTCATATGAAAGTTTGTGTGGCGGAAAATTACTTTTCAAGCTGGCCATATGTCCTTCACGGGTGATCAGAAAAGTAAGCCTTTCACTCAAGAACGATCAGTAAAGAAAGAGGCAGACTTTGTCCAGTTAGACCTCTGATATCTATATATATAAAGGAGAAAAGCGACTCACTCACTGAATGACTGACTAATCACGATATCTCTGGAACTATTCAACCTACAGACTTAAAATTTGGTAGACATGTTCCTTTCATAGAGTAGACATCAGATAAGAACAGATTTTCCGAAATTCGAAACGCAAGGGGCGTTACTGGGGGTTAAGGGGCGTTATAAATAATTGTTTCCATGTTTAAACTACTCAATGTGCAATTTTGAAATTGGGTAAGCAGATTCCTTTCAGAGAGTAGAGATCCGCTACAAAATGAGTTTGGTGAAAATCGACCCCCAAGTGGCATTGCAGGGGCTTAGGGGGCGTTATAGATAATTATTTCCATTTTTACACTATTTGACGCACTGTCTTTAAATTTGATAAATAGATTCCTTCCGTAGAATAATGATCAGTTTTAAAACGGGTTTTGGGAAAAGACTTCTAATTGGCGTTGCGGGGAATTAAGGGGCGTAATAGATAAATATATCCGTTTTTAAACTACTTGACATACCTGCTTGAAAATTGATAGGTAAGTTTCTTTCCTGGAGTAAATATTCGCTACATAATGGGTTTTGGGAAAATTGACCTTTAAGGGGTGTTGCGGGGGTGGGGGGTTTAAGGGGCGTTATAAATTCCGATTTTTAAGTTATTAGACTTACAGTCTTGAAACTTAGTAAGCAGATTCCTCTCATAGGGTAGAGAAACGCTATAAAATGGGTTTCGTGAAAATTGCCCCAAGTGGCGTTGTGGGACTTAAGGGTCGTTATAGATAATTATTTCCATTTTTAAACTATTAGACGCACAGTCTTTATATTTGATAAATAGATTTCTTTCATAGAGTAGAGATCAGCTAAAAGAAGGTTTTGTTAAAACAGACCGCTAAGTGGCGTTTCGGGGGATTAAGTGGCGTAATAGATAAATACTTTCGTTTTTAAATTACTTGACCTACCTGCTTGAAAATTGGTAGGAATGTTTCTTTCATGGTCCCGCTACAAAACGGGTTCATGCTTTCGTGGTTCTTTCATCCGCTACAAAACGGGTTTGGGGAAAATTGACCCCCAAGGGGTATCGCGGGGGCCGGGGGGTTTAAGGGGCGTTATAAATTCCGATTTTTAAGTTATTAGACTCACAATCTTGAAATTTGGTAAGAAGATTCCTCTCATAGGATAGAGATACAATACAAAATGAGTTTTGTGAAAATCGACTCCTAGGTGGCGTTGCGGGGGTTCAAGGGGCGTTATAGATAATTGTTTTTGCATTTTTAATTTATTGGACGCACAGTCTTCAAATTTTCCTAAGCAGATTCCTTTCATAGAGTGCAATTCCGCTACAAAATGGGTTTTGTGAAAACAGACCCAGAAGTGGCGTTGCGAGGGCTCAAGTGGCGTTATAGACAATTATCCCCATTTTTAAACTGTTAGACGTACAGTCTTGAAATTTGGTAAGCAGAATCCTTTCGTAAAGTAGAGAACCGCTACAAAATGGGTTTCGCGAATATCAACTACTAAGTTTAATTTCGGGAGATTAAGAGGCATAATCGATAAATATTTCCATTTTTAAACTACTTGATCATCCTGCTTGAAAATTGGTAGGCACGTTTCTTTCATGAAATAGAGTTCCTCTAAGAAAGAGTAAAATGAAAATTGACCCCTAAAGATGTTTGCGAGGGGTCAAGAGGAGTTACAGAAAAAAATTCCTGTTTTTAATTGTTAGACCCATAAACTTGAAATTTGTTAAGCATGTTTCTTTTGTTGAATAGGGATCCACTAAAATAAATTTTAAGCAAATCAAGTTCTGGGGGGTTGCAGGGGGTTACTGGGACGTATTGACAAAAAAAATTACTTTTTTCGAGCTACAATGACTATAATAATGAAATTTGGTTTGCATTTTTCTTTTGTTGAATTGAAATCCGCTAAGAGAGGTTATTTTGGAAAACGCGTCTCAACACGGGATTACGGGGATATTGATAGAAAAACTTTTGTTTTTTTCTGTTAGGTTTAGACTTGAAATTTGTCTTGCATGTTCAATTTACGGAGAAGAGATCCACTGAAAATATGTTTTGTTGGAATCCACTTGGTTTTTGGGTTACGAAAGAGCAAACATCATTTTATACTTCAATTTTAGAGATTTTTAGAAAATTCAAATTAGATGAGATCTGCCCTTTTTTTTTTTATCAACAGGCGACAGTTACAGGTATAAGTATGTTTTTCAATACAATCGAATTCTTAATGTGCTAAGACTTAGATATCAATAATTTATACATATATATAAGCAGTAAAAATTTATAAAACATCATTTAATACCCAGCGAAGCGGGCGGGTAACGGCTAGTATTCATATAATTACGAGGAAGAGTTGTTTGTTGCGGTGTCTTAATTCTATTAGATCCAAGAGCAACCAACGAAATGATATAGGATTGATATATCTCAATAACTTTTCGTAATAATTAAAACTTTTGATGCAGGTAATGTTGCTATGATTTTTGAAGAGAACATTTAATTATTTGTCACTGACAACCAAAGTTCTTGTACTAAAGAATGCATTAATACAACATGGTGGAGGGCTACTGATCTGTTGTTTACTGTGAATCTCAGTTTCCAGTCCCTAATTTTGGTACCTTAAAAAAGAAGTGCTCTTAAAGTGATAAAGATATTTGGTTAGGACATTTAGAAAACAAAACAAATTTAAAATTAGGCAAGCAAAAAGATTTGGAATAATTTAAGCCATAGTAATTTTTTTTTGTAAAGCCCAGATGCCACTATAATTTAAATAAAACAAAATACTTTTTTTTAGTTGATGCGTATACTATTCTGTTATTGTATATGAACAGAAAGATTTAAGTATCAAAAGAAGAAAAAAAACTATTTTACCTCTAACCTTCATAAATTTATTTGAATTTATACAAATTTATTTTTACAATTTCAGAGATTTATTTGAGAAAAGCAAATTCAATTTCAAAGAAATCACACAGATTTTGTCTTCTTATTCCCTTTATATATTCTTAGAATAAGACACATATAAGCATTTTTCTCAATTCATAAAAATAGTAATGCATATTGACTTAAGTTATTCAATCAAAATATTTCCTGAAAGAGTTAATCTCATCATTTTCCAATAGAAAACTAAAAATATAATAATAAATTCACGAAAAATAAGTATAAATAATTCGGAAAAATAAGTGTATTTTGTACAGAAAAAAATAGTTTTCGAAAAGTATGCAAATTTAAAATTTTTGTAGTATTTCACAACCGAGAGACTAAAAGGAAAGGAATGAATCTCAACAGACTATAACAGCGAAAATAAATAGAATGATTTGATCAAGAATGACTATATAACAGCCCTGATTCAAAAATGATGCTGCTTTACTTATTTCTTTTGAAATATATTTTGAATGGAAGTTGATTATTTTTGTATTGAATATTTTTATCACACTCGCGTCGTATATTTTTTCTATCTTTACTTTTTTCCCCATTACGGAAACATGTTAGAGGATATTTTTAGCAGTGATATATTTTTTAAGGCAATGAATACATGCCGGTTTCAAAATGCAGATAAAAATCTCTAAGACGGATGAAATAGATAACAAACATATTTTATTGTAATTTAAATTCCGCTACAGTGTTGTATACATGTTGTGTTTTTGTCGGATATATAAATTAAAAAGTCCACACAAGGAACTTATATTAGGAAACTTGTGAACTAAAATATTTAAACTATTTTCCAACAATATATTTCTTGAATATAACTAATATCAAAGAAACTAATATAAATATAATATATATATATATATATACATAAAGTACATATATACTGTATATATATATACTGTATATCTGTTTAAAATTAGTTTAAATCATTTTTAATAAGTACACATTACACAGTATAAATATTATACATAATTTAAAAGTCCACATTTAATAAAAGAAAACATTTATTTAGTAATTCTCCACCAGGTCTCTTTTACACCTCAGCAAATCTCTTCCATTCCTCATTGGAAACAAAATCGTTTCACACCCGGTTCCCTCAAATGCTGCTCCCAACACCATTGGTTCTTCAAGGTGCCACATGCTATAAGTTACTCACATGAGCCAAAAGTCGCTATGTCAGCGTGATGCAAAAAACACAATCTTACGTATTTCTTCTTCACAGTAGCGGACCAACCAATTCTGAACACTTGTGTAACAAAGCCACATCTTAATCGAACGATATAGACGGTTGACAACAGGTGCGACTAGAACTATCCACTTGAAGAAGTAAAGCAATAAAAGTGTTTTTTCACCTGAGAAACTGGGAAACACAAAGATGGTGTAAGAGACAGATGGTCCTCAAAGGGGCAAAATTACAGGGGAAACATGCAGGTCCTATGGAACACAAAACATGTAAGCTTCAACTTCTTTTGCTACAGGTCTCTAGATAGTAAGTGTTCGAATTGATAAGAGTTTTATAAGTTAACTTTGAATTATTGCGTGTTGTAGTATGGTGAACTACAGATTTTACTCCGAAATACTGAGTGTACAAAAATGTATTATTTTAGTTTGAAATATCGAGAGTTTTTCTAGGGGCTGAGTGAGAAGAATTAGTGAGACTTGGAATTAGAGCAAGATGTTCCTATTAAGAAAGTTTGAATCAGCGAGAGTCAACTGTATATATAGACTTGCTTCAGTATGAGATTACATTCATATGCCGAGTTAAATTGTGTGGATATCACATGCTACGGATTTTATCTAGAACGAAAGTAACTAAAAAACATTTATATAATATAGGTATTTATATTATGGGAGCTATCAATTTATTTTAATTGCAAAAATAAATTTATATCCCAATTAAACTATGATTAAAAAACATTTATTTACAAAGTTAAGAAAGCACGAAGATATAAAACAGATATTACAAGACATGTAAATAAGTTATAAATCTCAAGGATGTTTTGTGATGTCTCTCTTGTCCAAATAGTACCGGTAAATCAAATAGCCCTGAAGAAGTCTAAAATAGCCGTCTTAACTGGATGGAAATTTAGCATAGGTCTAGCTTTTTTGCATCAGCATCGCTAAGACTAAGACTATCAGAAGGTTGATGATTTTCTGGTCTCTTTGAGAAGGCTATCAGCATGCTCATTGCCAAAGATGTCTACGTGGGCCAATATTCATTGAAAATTACAAGCTCCTTGATGCATCTACTCTGCTAATAAGAGTAATTATATCTTGGATCAAATGAGAGTTGCTCCTAAGGATTGCCTGGAGCTCAGATGTAGACTTTGAGAACAGTAAAATGTCACTGGGGCTTTCGATTTCCCTTCTGTGGTAATTGTCCAAAGCTGCTTCAACGGCAACAAGCTCGCACGTAAAGTTTGTGGAAATTTTACCCGTAGGAATTTTATTGGTTTTCAAGAATCCTTACGGGAATACAATCCTTAAGGATCTGTTGAAAATATTATAACAAAAGTATAATTTAATATTTAAACATAAAAAATGTCCAAACGTTTTGCAATCAATATCTACATAACAATTCAAAACATTTTTAATGTTTTCTCCCTCTTTTCCTCGTAATTACTTCATATTTTTTTAATAAATATCAACTGAGAATAAAGGTTTCTAAACTTGGCTATTTTATAGTATATGAAACTTGATAAATATATATATATATATATATATCTGCTCTTTTTGTAAGCATATATTTTAATCTAATGATCCTACTGTCAGGAAAACTTACTTGATTCTATTGAAAATATATTTTACGCACCAAGCTTATAAGTAATAACTGTATCGTAAGAAAAAGAAAACGTACTTTTTCAAATATCCATATCAAGTTTAAATGTTTGCTTCCTACAGACATTACCTCTCAGTTTTAGATGAGATGGTATTTATTGTAACGGGTCTATTCGTGGACTTTTAACTCATCATCTTAGAGTAAAATTATTTCCTTTTAACCGTAAGTTCTATTGAAAACTTTCCCCCGAAGAAGAAGACGTGGGTTATGTAATTGAGTTATTATATTTAAGCATGGGCATTTAGGTACGCGAAATTAATTGAGAGCCAGTCAACGAATATTCTTTAGATGGTCAATTATTGCTAATTGGTGAATAAGTTATAAGATTGAGTTTAATGATTACTACGGATGTCGTACAACAAAGAGAATTACGGTGAATTATACCATATAAGTCTAAATTCTTCCAAGAATGAATGAAGTAGATTATGCTCATATATTAAGTTTCCTTTTAGCCGTGTAATTGCTCTTCTAATTAGTATAGTTGTGCATTTCCTACCCTTAGTTGCTTGATTTAAGTTAGTGAACAAACAAATTGGAAAATGACCGAGTTATGGCTGATATTTACCCAAACACCCAAATAAGTAGGTTATTGCTACGAGGCTATTACTACTAACCCTCTACGAGGTTGATACAGTTTGATAAAATTTGCCACAATATGCATACTCTAAAACAAGATTTAATTAAAAACTAATTCATTTTGAATAAAATTATCACTTTTTATGAAATTTAGTGTCAGAATAACACTTTTAATTACTTTATATTTCGTGTCAATCCGTAAATCCCTTTCAACAGATGATTCTTGATAAAAGACTCAAAACCCCAAAAAACTTACTACTAAATCTTTACTCGTCATAGATTAAAATCCAGATCACATCTGTTTGTTGCAATATCATCGTGTTCATGTCACCCAAAACAAATGAAAGACCCGTATTTTTGTACTGAATTGCGTAAAATATGTAACAGTTGCCCAACTTTTTTCCTACTAATTCATCTTAACTATCTTTCCCTACCAAAAATTTCTAATACTCACTTAAGGTACCTACTAAGTGAATTATGTGTATAGATGTCGATTCATGATAATGATACCAGTTCGGAAGCAGATGCCACAGTTTGCAAACAATACATTTTACAATCAATCGCTGTTGATAGTTTGGATATATACAATCAGGCACCTGTTGAAACATCAGAATTTTAAAGGATCCTAAGAAATTCTTTTAAATCTTATGAAATAATTGCTTATCAGTTTCAAAGAATTATTTTGAAGATATTCTTGTTGATGTAGTTGAAAGAAGTTGAATGAGAAATATTTAATTCTGGTAAGCAGTTGATCCTGATCGTTCATCTAAAGGCTATTAATGATTGTTGCGCCCTTTACTTGATAATACATCAGCTAGTTCTATGCTTTAAAAGCTCCACTAGAATAAACTGTTTTATATTGCAACAAATTTGTGTTCCCCTTATCATACAATGTAGAGTGAAAAAACAAAAATGAAATCGCATGAGACAAACAATTGAACTGTCTCGAATGGATTCAATAACTTGTTAACAGAATAGATTCGGGTTTCTCTGGAACAAGATGAAACTTGTAAAGATCAAAAGGGAGCAAGTCTGACACAATTTGGTCTAAAGTATCATTGAATGGGGCCCGCCTTCAAAGAACACAACATCAAAGAATGGTCTTGAAGTTTCCATTGGATATCGTAACGAAAGCATGTCTGTTAGACGGGTTTGTGATGACTGTATGATATCGGGATGCATCCCTATCGCATTGTAAATTTCTACGCTGCTGCAATTGGTCCTTATTTCCCCTTCTTGTGAAAGATAATGCTCATTCACATCACACCAACATCCTTAAAGAGTAACTTCCGCATGTGTTCTAGCCTGCGCTTTCAACCGATCAAAATCAATCCTTCATTAAAATGAACTCTGAAGAGCTCTTTCCACTTACTTACTTTTACTTTCCCTAACTATCACCAGAGCGATCAAACTGATTTATTGGAGGAAGGGACATTAAAACAATATCAACAGCTATTATCTTCATAAGATTGCAAGAACAGTTGTTGTAAAGATTGCGTAAACGTTTTGCATAGTTCACGTAAATTATTATTTAAGTTCTACTTGTTTATTTAATTAGTTGTTTCAAATAAAATTTTCAGTTATGTCTCGTAAGAAACCGCGATCAGCTTTTGATCTAGTATCCGAGTTCGACAGAGGAAGGATAGAGTGGCTTACCGAGATTGTGGATTACCTTTCTAAGAAATCGGTAGTCGTGTTGGATAAAACCAAACAACTGTAATGCGGATATGTGCCCGTTGGATGCAGAAGGGTATGATGGACCGACATGGTCGATCGCATCCACCTCAGTGCACTACTTCACGTAAAGACAGGCAAATTGTGCGCATGGCAGTGACGGATAGCTCAGTGACATCATGAACCATAGCTCAGCACATTGAGTTTTTAACGTATCATTCAGTGTCTGCGCGTACCATTGGACGCCGTTTACAGCAGAGTGGTCTGTCTGCAAGACGTCCATTGCTTGGGCTACCCTTGACGCAGAACCACAGACGTCTCCGCCACCAATGGTGCGATAAAAGAAGGATGTGGGTGGCAGAATGGAATTAAGTTGTCTTTACTGACGAGGTCCCCTCAGGGGGCTCACCTTCTTTAGGTGAGTACGGGTGTCACAATCCCGAGGTGCCCTAGTGATATTTTCCTTTTCCCACGGGGTTTACTGTCTTTGGCAAACACGGGCTTCACGAACAAGGGGTACCCTAGTGATCCTTCTCTATTTCCGACCCTCTTTCTTGTCATTCAATTCATTCTTTCTTTCTCTTCCCGTCTAGACCACAGATATTAAAACAAATGTTTGTCACAGTATAGCCTAAATCGGCTCTTGCGCCAATAAACCCCAAAATAACTCACTCACTTTACTGACGAGGCACGCATCTGTCTGCAACACCACGATGGTCAGATTCGAGCCTGGAGACACCGTGGAGTGAGGATGCTGAACAGCTGCGTTATGCACCGTCACACTGGTCCTGCACTGGGTATTATGGTATGGGGCGGTATTGGATATCATTCTCGCACTTCTCTAGTACGCATTGCCGGTACTTTAAACAGACAGCGCTACATCTCCGAGGCGTTAGAGCCAGTTGTCCTTCCTCATCTTCATGGCTTGGCCACAGCCATATTTCAACAGGATAATGCGCGATCACACGGGGCATGCATTCTCCATAGGAATTTCGTCAATCACCAGATTGAGTTGCTTCCCTGGCCGGCTTGCTCTCCGGATCTTTCGCCTGTAGAAAACATGTGGTCCTTTGTTGCTCAACGATTGACCCAGATTACGCTCCCAGCTGCCACACCAGATCAACTTTGGGAACGTGTGAAAGCTGCTAGGTCTGCTGTACCCCAAGAACACATCCAAAGTCTCTTTGAATCATTGCCGAGGCATGTGGCAGCGGTGATCTCCAACAATGGTGGCTGCTCTGGCTACTAATTATGGCAGAAACCACACTTCACAGAAGTCTTTAAATTTATAATCATCTCATACTTGGTCAACATGCTATTTACAAAAAAAAATTGTGCTATATTTTGTCTTTCTTGGTGTTGCATTTATGGTGGCCATCAGTGCATATATATATATATATATATATATATATATATAGTATAATAAAATGAAAAAAATGCATTGTATAATAAAATTGATAATACTAAATTATATGACTAACAAAGCTAGAAGATTTAAACCAGATATATATGTATATATAATTCAAAAATAATTACAAAATAGTTATAAATATATATAATTCAAAAATAATTACAAAATAGTTATAAATATATATAATTCAAAAATAATTACAAAATAGTTATAAATATATATAATTCAAAAATAATTACAAAATAGTTATAATTATATATAATTCAAAAATAATTGCAAAATAGTTATCTAAGGCTTATAACTATAGTCATGGTAAAATAAAGTCTTAGCCACAGTAGTACTATAGCAAACTCCGGGCCTTAAGAACCCAGATTGCTGGTTTAAACGAAGTTTTGTGGCCCGCCAACCTTCACCTGTATTTGCCAATATAGGGAAAGCAAGAAATATCTAGAGAAATTTAACCATTATTACAAATATAATCATAAAATATAAAACGATACTATTATAGTCTATAATAATTACTAGAATATGTTAAAGTCAAAGCTAAAACAATTAGATAAAAAGAGTTACCACGTGTGTACAGCAATAACCATTTTTCCCGGGCGACAGAAGGTTACCTATAAAACATAATATTAGTAAGTTATGATAAAATAACATTAAGTCTATATATATAATACTTTTAAAAATTTTAAATTTTGTTTTAAAATTTATAGAAAATAAAAGTACAACCCAGACATAAGCACTTAATTTTAAATGGAATATATTATTATTAATTTACTAAGCATGATGCACCATCATTTGATTAACTGAAAAAACTAATTAAAAATGCTATTGTCTTTACATATTTCTTACACTAAACTGGTAGAAGTATAACAGTAAATAAAATTAACAGGGTACCCATGTTACATACAACAATTAATTAATTTATTAAAATTTAAATATATATTAAATTTATCACACTAACTAATGCGTTATCACGATAAATATAATTAAAAATAACATTTTTATATATAGCTATAGATAAATTGAATTCTAGTACGGGACTTTAAGAATGTTAAAGTTATATTTATCTCTTTTATCATAAATATTTCTATGTGATTTATAATCCTTTATATATATATATATATATATATATATATATATATATATATATATGTAATGACTTCTTCTAATTCTCCTTAACTGTACCCCGTGAAATTATTTTCTAGTTCTTTCGCCTAAGACTGTTATAACCTTAATCTAATTGTACGACCGCATAATCTTAATCTAATTGCTCCAGCGCATTAGCAGCCAATCACGACTCCTGTTATAAAAGAGTCGTACGACCTTCACCGCCACTATAAAAGCTCTGAACACACGGTATTACGCGCGCTTCTTCTCTTCTTGTCATCATGTAGTGTGTTGCAGCAAGTATTTGTGTGTATAGTCCTTTGTTTTATGTGTTCAAGTTGTGAAATAAAAAGTTTAATTAACCACAAGAATGCCACTGCACAAGCTCCATTAAAAAAATCCATCATTACAACATCATCGTATTTCATATATATATATATATATATTCTTGTAACATAGATTTAGATAATCTATCCATTTTTTAAATAGGATTTAGCTCAGTATTATTAACAGAAAGGGGGAAGGTTGGCTGTCTAGAAAAAATGATAAATCCAACTTTTACTTATATTATTTGTTATGTAAGAGATATAATAAAAAAATCAGATATTTTTTTACTATACTGCAGCATCCATTAACATATATTTTTTTTAAATTCTATATATTTTTTAATTTTATTACTTTTTAAATTCTATTATTTTTATAAATTATAATTTTTTTAAAAAATTATAACACCTTATTTATAATTCAATTTCATTTTTTGTATGTTTCATCTATAAATTTGTAATAATAGTGATCCATATCTCCATAGTAAAGAATATTAACTATATAATATTGCATCATTTTTTGGCACTTCTAAAAATAAAATTTTCCCTATCATTTGGCATCCTAAGGTCTCCCTATTCCTTTCTTTCAATCAATAAAAATATTTGGATGATTTTCCATTCAGCAAACAAATTTGCTTCTAGCTTTGCTTGTCCTTCATGATCACACACACACACATATGTCCTGAAAATAATTGCAACTCTCATTTGTCAGCAAATTTGATCAATAAATTTAATCTCCAATGTCAAATATATTATATAAATAAATATTTGTTTGATACTTAAGGATTGCAACTATTTTTTGATTTGCAATAAATCGGCTTACTGACTAATTATTTGTAAATTTTATATAATTATTTAAAACCTAAAACTAGTTATATATGTTATTTAAAATAAAATGGTTTTAAAAAATGGTTTTAAACTCTTTCTTGGAATGAAGAAAAAGGCTTGATAAACTTACTTTCCTCTTTTTCCCTCCACTGTTAGTAGTAAATAAAAAGAAAGAGAAACTGATTCTCTCTTTTTGAAATGTTATGCGAGCTCTTCATAGAATTGCTCTCTCAGAAAAGCTTCTCTATTCCTCAGATTCAGAAACGAAGCTATTTTGAAAAGTTTGAAATACCAAGAAAATGTTACAGCTCGATTCGTTGCCTTTAAATTTGGAAAAAGATTCCTTTTAAAGTGTGACGCTAAAGTCTCGTTTTGCCAGATTGAAATCCTGTTTTATTTCCGGATTTGTCGGAATGAATTCAACTCTTTATTTTCTTTTCGATTCTTTTCTCTTTTATTTTGTTCGAATTTGAGGCTTTCAAAAACACTTTGGATCCAATTATTTGACATTTGCTTTCAGAATTTTGAAGAATGAAATTCATTTTAAATTTGCATTAGTAGATTTTACTGAAATGCATTGCAAAAATATTTCTTTATTATATTTATTTGAACTATAATATATTTATATCATTTTGTAAACCAAGTATGTCTTATGAATATAGTATAAATTTAAAAATGTGTGGGGGAGGAGTCTTAAAAATAGAAAAACAAGAAAAAATATAAAAATCTAAAGGTTTTATTTAATTGTTAAATATTTCATTTAATAACTAATAATTTTATATGCTCATTTTAGGTTGTATATATAACTAAGAGGATATATTATTACTGTTTTACATTTTTACCAGTTTTTATCTTAAATAAAAAAACAAAGTAATTTATCATTTATCCTATCCAGACCAAATAGGCTAATATTATTTGATTTAATGTATATTTCCGCCTATAAGATGATAGTTGAATCACACACACACACACACATAAAAAAAAATGTTCAAATAAGATGAAATCTGAGGATGACTTATGGGACAGTGCACAAAAATTATACTGAAATTAATATGAATGGAAAAAAAGCATCACTCACTATTGTGCTTAAAGTCGGACAGAATCCTTGCATTCATCATCTGTGGCAAATACTTCTCAAGAACATCCCTGCTTTCATTGTTAAAAAGTCTATATTTTAGTGTTGAATTCAGTACCATGCTTCATATATCTCCTCTTTTGATTGGTCCAAATCTATTAAGCCTACACTTAACAAATTTAACGCTCATTGCACTTGTAATACTAAATGTTTGACCATACGATGAAAACTACAACTAGATTCTTTTTGTGATAAACTAAGCGGGAAATTTCCGGGTTTTTTTGGAACTCTCAGAATCACAGAACTTCAGTCGAAAACGAATAAATTTATGCAATTTTTTTTTCCTTCTGATGTTCAATATGAAATTACTACTGATGGACAAAATAATGAAAATAAAACCGATAGAGAGCCAAACCATAGTGTCGTGTGTTTCTCCCTCAAATAACTCTAACTTATCTAAAAGGGCTTTATTACGAACTTGTACTTCTGGGCTTGGTTCAATTCAAATTGAAAAATCATAAGGTGATTACTAGGAACTATAGTTCCACAAAGATATTAAATAACAATATTTGGTCAATCCACATACGTGAAAACCGATTTGAAAAACAGATTGTACATATTCATCTTTTCGAAACCTTTTCAATTGTGTAAGGAAATATATGCGATGTCGTTTGAGTAGAATTAAAAGAAACGAGAGAAAAATAAAGAAGTCTGAGAGGAGGGGGAGAGTTGAAAAATTCCTGTTGAAGCGTTCGCTACCTGTTTTATTCCGCGCGTCACATATGAGATTTTCAGCAAACAAATACAGCAAGCGACAAAGACTAAACATTGGAAATTTTTCACTCCATAAGATATTTAAGAAGATAACTTATTTTAACTAGATCGGATGAGTATATATTGGACTAATGTGCAACCCCGTGAAGGTCGAGAAGCTAAACATCTCCTATTACATTTGGAATACTCTTAACACCTAGACTGTAAATGGGTACTATGAATCACAGACTGTGTTTACTTAACGTGGCAGTGAGTAATGGAACGCCGTGTGAGGTCAATGGCTATTTACTGCAGCTATTTTGTTTTGGTTGCTAGAAAGTACTTAGATAAATGTAAGTGATTAATTTAATATCAGGGGGAAAACATTACCTTTGAAACGTTTAAAAACTTATATCTTTTCAGGATGGTATGCACCTAACAAATACATCTCTTTTTTTTTATACACGGATTTTTCTTACACGGATTAAGCGAATTTTTCTTGGACATATTTTTGTATTTGTAGGAATTTTAAAAATATCTGGGGATTTGTGATTTTTGGGTGAGGACAGTTTGTTTGCATTTATGTCAGTTTATGATAATGACGAATTCGAAGAAGTTCAACTATTATCTGATTTAATAAGCGAAGGCTCAAAATTAAGTGTGAAACAACATTTTCTTTCTTATAATCCTGGCATAGAGCATGCATTATAATTTCAAAGTAATCATAAGTTTCGTGTAGCAGAATATCAAGAATTATATAATCAATTTGAGAAACCAAAAACATAAAAAACAGCCACTTATAACAGATTTTGTAACAAAAAAAAAGGCTTAGGTCATTAATAACGAGCAAAATTCTTCATTTGAATCAAAACTGAAAGTTATGCTAGACATATCTGACAAATCCACGGATGAAAAAACTTTTGATCCCAGTCATAATAAACGCGTACGCCTGTTATCAAGTACAGATGAGTAGTTGTTAGTTAGTAGTTTTATTCCTAATTTTTCAGTTTGCATTTTTATATGTTGTATGTAATAAAAAAATATATTTTTGTTTTATAAATATATAAAGTAGTTTAATTTTTACTTTTTAAACGATTTTATGGGAAAAATTACTCGGTTTTTAAAGATGTGTGTGGAACGTATTCTTAAATTTGCCGTAAATCGCATATGTTTTACACGATTTTTTTGGTGGTTTTCTAAGGAACGTGTAAGAAAAAAGTTGGAAGTACATGCAAATGATTGAAGACTCTAAAGATATAGGTAATAACTTTGTGTTTTCCGAACTAAAACTTTCTTATCATCACCGTATATTACGCATACACACATTTTTACAAATGATTTAATACCTACAAACACATGTTTTAGAAGCACCAGCAAAAAAGGTTATAAATCTATAAATGATTGTCGTAAAACTAAATCAGATTTTAATTATAATAATTCAGACATTGAAATTTTTTTTAAACACAAATTAACTTCTTGTAATGATATGGAATAAAATTTGTTCCAGATGAGGACCGCTGATCTTATCTAAATTCATAGGCCGTCCATCCTATAGTGGTCATTTTATAGGACATTTTTATGCTAAAAATGTAAATCTTACATGAAAATGTTGCTTTGTCTTATTTGAAGCTCAACTTATCTTCGGAAACATACGATTCATTCGCCAAACTCGTAACATCTTGTCTTACCTGAAGCTCATCTTCGGAATGATACGGTTCCTTCTCTAAGCTTATAAATACAGCAAAACAAAGCCACCGTAGCTAAGTGATCATACCGTTGTTTCTGGTAAATTGTGAATTTTAATCGTATACTTCTTAAAGACCAACCATGGAAAAGGAATTATGCCCGTTAAATTTCTCGCGTTTCTATGCCCTCTGGTTAGTGATATCTAGTGGTTTTGAGGGTGGAGTCCCAGTTCACACACACAGTCGTCCTTCTCACTTGAGCGTGGTTCAAAATTACAAGGTTAATCACCAATTCCGTACTTCTGAGTGCGATGTTAATACACAGTCAAACACTGAAGACAATGAGTTCATAAGATCGAGTATACATTGCGAGGCATTCCATGCTTAAAAAAAGAAGTAATTAATTCCTTCACAAAGTATTCAGATAAACGGTAAATGTATCTGCTAAATAATAAATATATTCGCATTGCTTTATTTCAGATCTTTTGCAAGTATTCTTTTTATGAGAACGAAAAAATTTTTACTGCGTATTCATTAATTTAATGGATTGAGAAAACTTTCCTCAAATTCTGATTACATTAACAAAGTAAGAAATTTGTGCTGTGTGAGATTGGAATATTCGCTTGTTTGACCTAAACTAAATTTAAATGTCGAAGCAAATTTTCTTAATGAATGAAAACATTATTTTATTTTCATTATTTATTTTAAAATCAAGTGTTTAAAATGTGTGTTCATTTAGAAATATATAGCATAAAATTTGCTAATTTTAGAAAAACACATTCAATTTTTACCGAAGCAGCATTACCTTAAATGGAACTCCTTTCGGAAAAATTTCAAACATTATTTTTTTTTTCATTTGCATTGAGGCATCATTTTAACCTATAAAATAGATCTACGTAATACTTCCGACTCATATTCCAATGCATTCAATTTTTTTCTCTTTTTTTTTTTTTTTACTTACTTTACCAAATTTTTTAGCTCACGATCTCATGCATGATTTACGTTTTTCCCTTCAATGAAAACATTTTTCCTTTAAAAGCAACAAGAATAAGAACCATAAACAACATGCGAAGAGGTCATTACATAAAAAGGAAAAATACCACAGGGCCCCAAATCATTTTTACTGCTTCATTCCTTTGAAGTATTTTGCTGTTCAAACAAAAGATGGAAAATATTAAAAGCAATGAAAGAAAGGAAACAATTTATTGCACCGTCCTTCATCGCTCTACAAGAAGCTTTATTTTTTGAAAGACGGATTTCATTTGCGGATAAAATGTATTTTTCCCCTTCTGTTACGTAAATTAGGTTCTTCCAAATTCTCATTCCATTAAATTACTGATCAATTTCTGCTATAATTATTCCTGTTATAATCTAATTATGGATTATTACGCGATGAATGTGTTTCACTTATGTTTTTAGGCAATAGTTTCTTATAGAATGCACACATTTTTCTAAAAGAATATTTATAATTAAATTAATTTCATAAGCAAATGAATTTACTGAGGATGTAAAAGCTCTAATTAGTAATATAGATTAATTTTTACGATAGTGAAATACATATTTCTTATTGATTTTGAATTTTTTACTACGTGTAAAAATTAGCAATCAAATTCTCATTCATGCTTGAGGGTTCCAAGATAGAAGATTGAAATTAGACTATAACTAGAAGTAGTAAGCATCACATTTGCATACTTTATTTACTACATGAATAAATAAAAAAATGGTTAATATTTTTAAAAACATTTCATATAATACACTTTTTTAATATCATTACAATGGTATTTATTTTTGAAGACAAAATGAAAACTAATTGTGTTCATATAGCATGTTTATTTTTTTACTGAACTATCTTCATTATCTTGGATATAAGCAACATAAGTTCCTTAGTATATAAATGATTTAAATAGAAAAAAATCTCTATGAAGACATTTTTATTTTTTGATTATTCATAACTGATTACGTTACTTTATAATGAAAAAAAAACCCTTTTGATTAAAAAAAAATACGTTCTTTTACTCGACTTATAACAAAAATAATTAGTTTAAATTCTCAGATGATAAATATATGGCCTGTGTGTTTCCTAAGTTGCCTAAAAATATTGGATCTGAGTTAAGCTTTATACTAAAAGCTACATTCATTGTTATCCATTCGTCGTTATCTTAAATTAAATAAATTATCCTGCGGTAGAATTTTAAGTTGAATTTTTCAGAGAGTGTTCTGTGATTAAAATTTAAATCTGCACTTTTTACTACATTTTTGAATCTCATCATTTATCTTTACAAATAAATAAAAACAATCACGTCAATGTTTTATACATTTCAATAAAGTATAATACACATTAATAATTAAGAAACATAAAAAAATATAATTTTTTTCGTATAAATTAATAATACAACTTTTAAGTAATTTATGCATTATCAATTATCAAACACCTAAAGAATTCGAATGTCAATAAACTTTTTTATTATTGATATAAAGAATAACAATCTAATGAGTTATATAAAACACAATGGTTTGTTCAATAGAGACAAAAGTGCTTCCATGGAGATTTATGGAAGCATTTTTCCCGAAACTTGTCAAATGTCAGAACATTTATTTTTGAATAAAAAATACCCACGCACAAACTGAAGAAAAATAATTTTAAAAAATAAAGTAATAACAATTTAAGGCAGTTTCAAAATGTTTTGGCTCCAAAATATTCTAAGTACGAACCGAAGTTAGGAAGTATTTGTGTGAAGGTCTTAGGATAAAAATACCATTTCACCTTTTTCCTAAAATTCTGAATAATTTCACGCTGTCTTCAGATATGTCTTGAATTTTTAATATACATTGATAATTTAAAGAGTTTTAACAAATATATGCATGTAAATATGTGTATTTTTGCTCAAAAATACAATAATTCAGACGCGAAGTATTCGGGCATGTTCTAACTTTGCGCCATAATGGTTTGCACCTTGAAGAGATTTCTTCAAAATTTGCTTTATGTTTCTCAAAATTTAGTTTTAAAGCGATTCTTCATTGTGTTCTGGCAATATGATGTCATCGTAGTCATCATGTCTCTGAATGCATATTATTCCTCAAGAACTTATTAGAAATCTAAACATGTTTTAATTATTATATTTAACGTTATTTTCCTTCGTTTATTTGTGACAAAATTAAAAAAAGTTTTTTTAAATAAATCGTCATTAATAGTATTCTTTTAAAGGTTCACTTTTAGCTTTTTTTTCTTTTTGCTTACAAATCTCATTTGAAATTTTGATGTAATTCGGTAGAAGCTGTGCCTCTTTGAAATTTTTTAGCAATCCTAATTCAAAATTTAGTTTTAGTTTTACCTGTTTTAGGCAGTTTTTAACTTAGATTAGTCTTTATAAAATATTTTTTTCTGAATATGTCCATGCGCTTTCGATGATAGTTTGATCAAGGGCAATCCTCTATTTATGTGTGTTTCATATTCTTTTTGATTTCAATTAATCTTGATGTTGCAATTTTTTTCTCATTTCACTTTCAAAGTATATTGACTCGAAGTATTTGTTTCAGATACCTTTTTTTAACTTTAGTTAATGTTGATTTCTTCATATCTTTATAATTTAGGATTTGTTTATAGATATTATTTGGTAGTTTGGATCCCATTTTAATCCATTACTTAATTTATCGCCAACGTGGGAAATTACTGTTGCCCCACTACATGAAGAAGAGCAGACCAACACATTTGAAATTAAAGACAATAAGGAAAACGTATATGGTGTCATAATTTAGAGACATTATTTTTTCTCTGTCGCTTAAATGAAGACTACATTAGGATTTTTCCTGGAACTCTCTGATTATTGTATTGTAATTTTTTTTTGCGTAAAATAGCTCTATTTCTACGGTATTTACCGATTATAGAAATTATGGAGCCATATATAGCAACGCATCAGAAAACACACCAACTATTTTTCGTCGTTGTGTTTGCATGTAATAAATATTTCTTTTTAGGGAATACCTTTATGTTCATATTTGAGACGTTTCGTAGAAGCAGTCTCTAGCCTATAAATAATTAAAATCATTTTATTTATTTTATATTGTTTTTTTATTTAATTTGACGAGTTTGAAAGAAGGGAGTGTTTTAGTTTAAAAACTTGCAAGAAAAATAAAGATTGTGTATTCCAGCTAGGTGCAAATTTAATTAATGAAATAAAGAGTTAAATGTTAGTGTTAAAAGTAGTTTTACATGAGATTCTCTTTAACGTCTTAAGAACTTTAAGATATCTTTGTTTTATTTTTATTGAAATTGCAATGCGTTTCGAAATGAAATTATACAAATTCATAACTGGCAAAAAGTGGACTTGTGAACAGTGATAAAATAAACAAAACTCAGACATTTACATGTTTTTTTTTATATTTAGGATACATTTTTAATGCATAATTTGGAAAAACCACTTAAAGTTGTCGATGATTGTAAATGTAATGGACTGAAACACGCAAAAACATGCATATAAAATTCGACGAATTAACAAAATCTAAAAATTTACAACTACATACAAAATTGTCTTTAGATTTCATAAATTTTGTTATTTTTACTGTAACGTAGATGAAGACAATATTTCATTTAAGTGTGAAAAGTAATTTCTATGTTTATATCACTTGCAGCAAGAGTAATACAATAAATTATATTAATGAACTATTTTATATTTTATACAAGCAAGAAATATGAAAACAATTAATTTAATTTTTTAACAAAATACAGCTAACTTTAGTCTTGTAGATTTTAAAGTAATTAATTTCCTAGAAAGGGACTTATTTCTTACAGTAATCCTTGTAAATCCAGATGCATACTTTGCTCTTTTTATTCGCTTAGGATAAGCATAGCAAAAGAAATTTTCCTCGAGCCTTAAAAATCTAAGATAAGAGACTTATTGCTCCTGCATCTAATAATTTTTCACATTACGAAACATAAATCCGTTTTTAGTTCCCGCCGTTTTAATTGTCGCCTGTACCTGCCATAGATCCTTAGTAATAATGGGAGAGAAAGCAATTTATAAATCACGCTTAATCCTTTTTACCGCGTTCTTTGTTCTCTTTTATGAGCGGTAATTAAACTTTTTTTGATTTATTTCGCGCCCTGTGACGCCCTTAACTCAGCATGCTGTAATTAAAGTCACTGCCCCTTCTCACTTTCTACATTCAGCCCAGGTACGGTCGTTTAATCCTAGAGATCAAGAATCGCGGGGCAAGAATATGAGGTTCTGTTTCCAGCATTTGCTTCTTTACTGTTTTCCAGATTCATGGGGTTCCCCATCCGGAAAGAATGTCACCTTTTACAAAATAAAAGAATGAAATACTATTTTTGTAAAAATGATAAAAAGTAAACAAACGTATTTAATTATTAAGGTAAACAAGAAGTGCTTGATGAATCTGAAATGTTTACGTGTACGAAAATTGTTTATTATTTCCTTTATTAATTCTTATAACTTATGCACAAATATCTGGTTATTTTAATGCTTAGAGAAAGTTTTGAGTGAATGAGTGCGCTTATTAACGTTGTCATTAATCACAAAGCGGCGGAAAGGTTATTGGATATGGAACTCTTTTTTTTTAAGTCATGGTCAAGTGACGTAGACGGCATCTAAATGGACATCCCTTCTCCAAACTACCAAACTACACCAACGGGAGGGATTTAAGATTGCATTAATGTAACGTATATCGGCTCTTCTATTCAATGGGTCTTTAGTAGCACTAGGATTCGAACTCATGACATGCCAACCGCGAGTTCATGGTCCTACCCACAAGATTACCAAGACCTGAGAATCTTCTGAAGTTTATGAATATGAAATTTCAAATTTATGTTTCTGATCTGAACAGAAAAAAAAGTTACAACAAATGTACTTAAATACAAATAATCCAAATTTTTCCATTTTTTATTAAGAAAATAAATTAAAAATTGCAATTGCAATGAAGCACTACGCCATGTTTCCATTAGGAATCTAACTTGATTATCGATTTGATGTTATTGCGAATCTTAACTGTGTGCCTACTTCATATAGAAGAATTGTGATATATGTAAATAAGATTAAGTATATAAAGTGAATTGACGTGATTAGTGAGAGTATTTCTTGAAACTGCAAGGGGTGCGATATTTAATCAAGAGTTCGTGAGCAATAAAGCTGATGTTCAGAGTTCTATTAGAAGTAGGGGATTCTAGTTTCTGAGAACATTAAAGATTCAAGGTGATTGCCTTGGAAAGTTATATACAATCCACTTGTTTGTTTTTTCTATTTTTGTTTTAAAGAGATAAGTATTATATTTTATAAATCTTGTTAGAAAGTACTATACTGTTTGAATTAATTGGGACAAATGGAAAAAAATCATGAACAAAATTTGTATAAAGGGAAAGAATGAAGGTTTTTTAACGTCAGTTTGATAGTAAATTTTATATATTCCTTATGATTGTTAACATTACTTTTTAAAAACAAAATTACTCATAAAATGCAATAAAAAAGTGTTCTGTACATTTTATTAATCACAATGTTTAACAGGGAAAATTTTTATCCCAGCCCACACTGGAACGGTTCACCGATTCTAAGAGGGGTTGACTGCCTAGAAAAAAATTTCGCTATCCAAAGAGTGACGACATGGAAGACCATGACAAAAACACATGAGGGTGTAAGAAAATTTTTGAGAAGGCCATGGTCCACTAGGGGCTGCAGTGCTATTGAAGAAGTATTTTTTAATGACAAAGCTGACATTGGAATTGGGACCTTATTCCATTTCTTTTATAAAAATTATTTGAAAATTTCGTAATTTAATTGAATTGGCATGTGGAGTAAAAGTTTGTATATGTATATGCTCATATGAGCCTGGTTTCAAGTTGTAACAAAACTTAAAATGAAAACAATTATTTTCAATTTAAGTTAATAAATTTGTATTAAAAATGTTAGGCCATATAGTAAGGTAATGTATGTGGAAGTTATATAAGTTTTGGAAAAAGAGGCATTTAAATTTATCTTGAAATTTTAAGTTTATGAAATAATATAAACACGATGCATAAATAATACTTAACATATTAAGCATTTAATTAAACCAATACATTTTTATCCGATTAATAAAAATAAATAAATTTGTGTTATGTATTAAAAACCTTCCTATGAAATTTTCTAATACTTTTTTCTGTGTTTTAGGTAATATATCTCGTAAGAAAATAAGGATTTTAATAACACCCAGTACATTTTAAATTTAATACTTAATAGTATAAATAAAATAGATTAAACTATAATAAATTTCCATTTCCTCAACTACTTTTTATTTATTTCTCTCAAAAAACATTTTAAAAACAAGAATAAAAGAATATAAACATTTTTCAGAGGGAATAAAGAGGAAAACATGACTCTTAATTCTTCATGAAAAGTATGTGTGACTCCACCAAAAAATAACTTTCTATTAAAATATTCTTAACATAAACTAGCAAAAAAAGTCATGGAAGTTGAAAGTAAAATAAACATTTCTCTAACACTCTTCATTTCATCCACTTCACTCCTTCTCTTAATATCATAGACTCTCATTTAACAACATCCTCATTCATTATAAGTAGACACATGAAGACAGAAATGTACTCTTGAGTTAAAGAGACTCAAGAATGTTTTCTTTCTTACAATAAATATTTTTTTAAAAATACTATAAGAAGCTACTTCACTTTTGTTTAATAAAAACCATTATATGCTTTTATAATATTAAAAACTGGAATAACTTACTTAAATAGATAATTGTGAAAATATGTACATTGTAGCATATATTGGGGTTGCAAGTATGATACTATTGTCTCGAGGGCTGAAAATATAAACAATTTTCAAATCGATACAAATCTTTAAAATTAAAATTAAATAAATCGCATCTTTTACACATTGTATATAAAATAGTGATAATTATGAAAAGTGCAAAATGTTTAAAATATAATCGTGGTTTTTAAAATTATAAGCATATTAAAATTAAAGAAAACATTCATGGGGCAAATATTTTGTAATTTTTTCGTTGTGCTTGTTTTTTTCTAAAATAGTAGTCTTTGAGGTATAGAATTTTATAGAATTTTAAAATGTATCATAACACTTTAAGCCCTACCTAATTTTAGTATTATATATATTTTGTATTTCAAAAATTTGAAAAATACTGAAATTTAGAAAAAAAAATAAATGCTTGTTTGTTTTAATTTTTCAAAAACATAACTCATTGTTTAAAAAAATTAAAAAAACAGTGTAATAAGATACACATTTCACTTTATAAATCAACTTATTGATATTAATTAGTGCTAATATTTTAGAAAATAGCATACGCAACGTAAAACGTAATTACTATTTCTTACAGAAATGTTTCTTACAATCATATTATAATAATTTATTTAAATTATGAATATATTTTAAGTATTTTGCACCTTTTTGAAGCCTCATTCTTTCATATATATTGTGTAAAAGATTCGAACTATTTAATTTTACTTTCAAAGAATTATATCTATTTGAAAATTGTTTATATTTTCATCCCTCGAGACAAAACTAACAATCCCGAGACCCCTTATTGCTTCATCATTAATGTTGCCTTTAAAGATACACTGGAGGGGTGATAATAAAAGGCATTGTTATATGAGTTACGGGGAAATGGTGAGGATGGCATTTTAGGTGCATTACACTGTCTCCAAGCTTTTATACACCACAACAACCTATAAACTTTGTGCCGCAAGAGATTGCAATGCAGGTCAATATTGCATCAGTACTTGAACCCATGATTCGATACAAATAATACCAGCCAAGTTATTGCGATGTGCATGTATTTTACATACACAAATTAGTGCATATATCGTATAATTTTCTATATCAGAATTAAGAAAAACGCAATTAATGTATAAATATGTTATACTACTTACAGACTTTAATGCAAATATATAAAAAAAATTGTATTCTTTTTTATTGGATAAACTTGAACTGCACATAAAAATATCCAAAAAAAAAAATTTCAAATTAAATAAATAGTTAAAATATTTATTCAGCTCATGTAATATATATTCCTTTTTCAATCAAAACAAAATTGCCAAACATTAATCTGAGTATATTCAAATTATATTTTGTTTCTTACTGATTGCAGAAAATTGAATTTTCTTAGAATATAAAACCACTGAAAAAAACAGTTTTTCTTTACTATTTTTATAATACTTTTGTTATTTTTAGTGCACAATCCCTAATAAAAATTCAGCTATACCCCTGACTTCCTTACACATTTGGTGTATGCCAGGGAAATGTAATGAGATAACCATCCTTTTCTTAGACTCCTCTCTAATTAACAATAGAAAGACTTTACGCCCTCTAAAGGGTAGGACAATCTTCAGTGATGGCCAAGCTTCGGAACTGTAACGACGTACCCTTTCAATCAAATCAAAATGATAGTTCTATAGTTTTGTCTATATATATATATATAATAAACGTGTTTTAATTAACCAGTGGACTTAATTAAGAACTCCTTTCCCACGTGTCCCTTTATTACATTGGGTCACACCTCTTATAATGCTACATTCAGTTAAAGATCATACGAATGGCGTTCAGAAATTCTAATCTAAGCGAAAGTCACTTGAAATTCATGTGAATGACTTATCTTCGCAATGGCTTCTTGAAAAAGTGTATGATTAATATTTTCAACATAGTACAGATGTAGAACGTTGAATTTTTAAGAATCAACTGAATGATTAAGATTTAGGTTTAAGTTCAATGAAGTATGCGTCTTAGGATTTTAGTTATTCATTAGTTTTGGTTGAATTACACAGGGCCGGCTGTAGCAGTTTTGCAACGCCGGACAAAAATGAAAAATTCCGCCTCTCTCCGAAGAAAAAAATTATAATTAAAAAAAATGGTTCTCACCGACACACATCAAAAAAACTTGATTAATTCTTGCGATCAAAAAGGCAGCATAGCAATATTATGTATAATTTTAAGTCAAGTACAAAATAATTCCAAATTAAAGGTATAATTACCTATTATTATTTGAAGCGAGTAAAATATAAGAGACGGAATCGTCCATTTCAGCATGCCAATTTCCTCTAAAAAGTCTACTGAAGGAGGGGATCACAAACATTTTTTTAACTTATAGTAACTAACTGAAGACTAAAATAAAACATTTCCTGTGTCTGTCTCTTAAAAAACTCTTATTGACCCTGTCCCCTTTTGGATAGCTGATATCGGGTGTCGTAAGGGTGAAAGGAATGTCCATTGTGACCATAATATGAGATGAACCCATGATGGAACATATACTCCCGTCTCGAGCTCTTAAGTTTCAACAAAAAAATTGACATTTAACATACAGAGTACAGTATAAGGAAGTAAGATAAGTTAAATTAAAGAATATTAAATTAAGAAATTAATTTAATTAATATTAAAGAAAATATACCATTTTTTTGCAGCAAAAAGTAAATATATTTTTCAATTTCAATCCAAATGCATCTCCGGTAAGGGACCAGGTTTGTCCGGCCCTAGAGTCGCCCCTGTGATTACACACAGACAACAAATATCATAACCAAAAAATAAAGGACAAGGGTATTTTTAATACATACCGTATTCTTCCCATACTTGGACTGTTCTAAGAAGGAGTGGACGTTAAATGGCCATTTCTGTGCTTCGGGCAATAAGTTAGGAGTTATTGTAACAAAAACAGTTACACAATAAAAGGATTATTGGGCCTACAGAGCCAATTGCTTAATTTATAAATTATATATTCCATATTACTGTACATCGAGTGACTTATTTCTTTTTATATACATATATAAGAACTTTTAAACAAGTATTGCCTTTGAAATACATGTCGAGTCATGTACACATGATGTTTATTTTCACTTTTTTTCTTATGTTATGAGTTTCCTCAAATTTTTAATTAATAAATAAAATAAACATTAATAATTTATTTTTTAAAATGAATATATTCACTCTTCAACTCATTTACATTATCGTAACATTATTATGCAAGATATGCCATTATTTCTATTATGAAAAATCTTGAAGCTTTAAATTACAAATTCTGTAATCTTGTGCATTATAAACTAGTAAGGCTGTAATAGCCTGATTAGTAGAGACAAATTATTCTGTAAATAACACATACTGGGTCAGGTATTCTAACTCAAATTAAAGAACAATGTGCGAAAGGGGATTTGCATTTCTTTATTAAATTGAGAAGAAATGAACACAAATAACAATGTAATAAATAAATAAAACTAAAGATAATTTTTTTTAATTGTAAGTTGTAGAATTTACATATATAGCTTAGTAAACAAAATAATAAATCAGTTCAATTTGTAGACTTTTTTAATTTCGATTGATAATAAATGCTAAATTAGATAATTAAAAATCCCCAATATAGATTAACCATATTTAACCATAAAATAATAAATATGAATTTGAACAGTATGCTTATACATATTTATATACACTCATGTCCATAAATTAAGGATAATGAAGTGCAGGCAAAGAAAGAAACAGTAGCAAAACAAATTTGACTTATTTGTAAAATCTATTTATTAAACAAAAGCTAAAGAGCAAAAAAGATGCTATATGTTTGACATAATTATTAAAAATTGCGATTTTTACTCCCTGGAGCAAATTTCAAAAAAGAACCTATTTACAAAAAAACAGTATAACATGGTTAGTATGATGGTTAATACGGAGTATGTCTCCCGGACGATGCAATACAGGCCTTACAACGCCTACGCATGCTGAGTACCAAATTATCAATCTGATCTTGGGGAATATTACACCACTCATCAAGCAATGCCCTCCAAAGTTCCGGTAGACAGGTGGGAGGGGGTTAAAGGGCTGCAATTCGTCGGCGAAGCATATCCCACACATGCTCTAATGGATTAAAGTCCGGTGAGTATGCAGCCCAATCCATACGGGTCATATCCTCCGATTGAAGGCATTCGTCTACAATGTCTGCACGGTGAGGATGGGCATTGTCAACCATAAACAGAAATTCAGCACACATGTCGCCCCGAAACATACGTACATGTTTTTCCAGAATTACATCCCGATAGATCTGGCCTGTCTTCGTTACACTCTGAACATGCAGGTCAGTTCTGGAACCAAGAATAATTCCTCCCTAAACGAGCCATCCTGCACCACCGTAGCGGTGCCATTCAATGATGTTCTCTTGGTGGTAACGGGTACCTGGAGATCCCCATGTGAAAGTCCGGCGAGAATGAGACTGCAAACTAAACCTGGACTCTTCGGAAAACATCACACAAGACTACTGTTGCGGTGTCCCCAATGCATGCGCTCTACTCCAGGTTAATCGCAGGGGACAGTGAGTTGCGGTAAGGGGAACACATCTGACAGGCCTACGAGCATATAGACCAATGTGCCCTAAGCGTCTGTACACGGTTTGCCTTGAAACTGTCGTACCAGTAGCTGAAGAGACCTGACGAGATAGGTCTGATGCTGTGCTCCGTCTGTTTCTTTTGGCAGTAACTGCCAAATACCGGTCCTCATTCGGCGTTTTAACTCGGGGGCGAACTGTGCTGTAACATCTACTCACATTACCATCATCTTGGAATCGTTGCCAAAGCCTGGAGATGACACTCTAGAAGATTCCAAGTCCCTCGTATACTTTCAGCTGGGTACGTCCACATTCCAGTCGTCCGATAATTCTACCACGTAAAAAATCATCTAAATGCTTTCTTTGTGCCATAACTATGCGGTTATTGCACTCACTGAAAGGTTTTTAAAGCGCTTGTGAGCAATTTTACTTCTTTGCCACCATTTCTTATATACACCTCTCTTATACTCTCGTCATTGTGACGTAACATCCGCGCCATCTGGTGGTTTGCTATATTTTTCATATTCTTCTTCAAGGTGTGTGTGATAATCCTACAGGTGAAATTTTTATTTTAGAGTTCAATTTCTGTGTGATTCTGAATTATTCTTAATTTATGGACATGAGTGTAGATCGTATATATAATTGATAATTCTATAAATAAATACAATCCTATAAAAAACAAAATATTATGTTGTTCAAAATAATCTCAGGAAAAGATATTTTAAAATGCTTTTTGAATCATTATTATATCTACATTTTAAACAACTGATAAAATTGTACAGATTTCTGCCATTTAAACCAAAATTTCTTTTGCAAGCCATTGCATCAATCTTGCTGCCTATTGAAATGAAATATGTTTACATAAGCTTGATGTTCGAAGCTTTTATCCTCGAAAAGATTTATTATTAAAACAGAACGTACACCAAAATACATTCGTAAACATTGGCAGATTCTTGAAAACATGGGGTATAAAGTATATCTTTGGACATTTTTTTTAAGAATCAACTTTTAGAATCCGAGCATACAAAAAGTTACGGGAAGAAAAAAAAGTGGAGGTATATACTTTAGACTGAAGTAGATAAATTTTGAATGTGTTACGACGTCTATTCTCAAACAATTCTTTTCAAGACGCATGATTGTTTTAAATTTGGCTTTGAATTATTTAGGCTTTCCTGATTCCAAGGCAGATTTCTTAAATCCATAGAAAGTAACGTTCGGATATTTCTAAAATAGTCCTTTTGTTCGATAATGTTATTTTTCTGCATTTAAAACTCTTTTCCCTTTCAGAATTTTTCGATGAAATAAAACTACAAAAAAGAAAATAATTTAAAATATAAATATGAATATAGAAGGTTCTGTATTTAGAATTTAGAGTTCTTTACATTTTCTAGAATAAATAAAACAGATTAATAATTCTTTACTCTTAAAACAGAAACAATTAGTCTTTTTAACAAGCTTTTATAAGTTTCACTTATTTGTAAAGGAACCTTTGAACTGGATTTTTACCCACTTAAAAGGTCAGATTAATTCGAAATTTTGCACATTTGTCATGGACCGATGACAATACAATCATTTCCTAATTTTGTTCCATTGGCCTGATCAGGACATCAGGAATAACGATATCCTGAATTGGCTACTGATTCCATATACCACTTCCAGATTTGACGACTAATTTCAGATTTAGCGACTAAGATATTAAGGTGAAACCCTAAAACGAATACATATTTGTGGTTCATAGAAATAAAACAAACTAAAAAAGCATGCTCTCTTCATGCGAGAAAGGAAAGGGTGGGTGTGCGTCAAGTTAATTTCTTACCATAATATAAACAATTGTCTAGTTTAATATAAAAAGAAGAAATACAAAAAACTCGTGTATGTGGAAAAAAAATTATGTTCTAACTGCTACATATTTTTTTTTATTTTCATAAAGCGTTACGAAGTGCGTATAATACGTTTAGAAGTGATACGAATTAACATTATAACAATACTTTTAAAAGGTGATAATACGATTGTGACGCTTAATATTACCATGTTTTTATTCTCTCGCTTTCTTGTATGCCTGCCGGAGTGAAATTTTGTAATTGATTTTAAACTGACTACCCGATGGGGTAGAGACTTGAAATTTAGACCATAGCTCAGAAGGGGATGACAATGTATAAAAATGTGAAAAAAGAAGGGGGGGGGAAGGAAAGGAGGCATTTTACACTTTTTAGTCCGTCATAATAACATGGTACATTATTTTTTTTTTTGTATCTATAGAGAAAAATTTGTGAGCAATACGGGAATGATCCTTTTCCTTAAACGGAGGGAATAACTACACCTCAGAACAAATATTAATATCCATTGAAGAGCAAGTCTAATTCCAGAAGCTACGTAACCTCCCCCCCCCTCCCCACGGCACCAAATATCAAACTATCAAACTCAGGGATATATCCAACAATGAGTAAATGATAGTTTGAAAAACTAAAAAAACAAGCTTTTATAGTGAATCCAACTGAAAAGTAAAAAAAAAATAATTTTTATTATAAGAATAAAATGATTAATGATTAAATTAATGTAATTGCAGTAAAAGCATAAGAGGTTCTATATTAATTGTTATAATTTCTTACTAAGTCTATTCCGAAATGCCGAGTTAGTGTAAAAATGTAGTACAGAGTGTTCCTCGCTTTTGGGGTTTGTGAATCTCTAATCGGGATTCCTGTGCAATGGGTAGCAGATTAGTACCTACATGAAAGTCGCATGGAAATTGGGGTTGACAAAAGTATGTTTGTCTAAAAGGACATATTTGTGTCCAATGGTAGGCAATAGAAATGTCTTTTCTGGTGCAAATTTTACATGGTTGGCATTCTATGATAAAAATGAGTATTGATATTTAACCTAAATCCTTGACTTGAAAAGTTGTGGGCATGTGGATTATGTAAATTGTTGGGAAGCGACCACGAAAATTTTTGAAAATTTTACCTAAAGGAGTTGCGGGATCAAGGTATAAATTTAGTTTTTCTAGGTCCCATGGGCTGCTTACAGCGCCTGGTAGTGTTTTGCTAAGGCCTAGAGTATATTGGTTTCATCAATTCTGTGGATGCAGTTGGAGTATTAATAGCTATTAATTTTTTATTTGTGTAGGCATTAAATTTGTTAAGCATTTAAAAAGGAGTTAGGGTGAGATATCTAATTGTCCTTCACAATTAAGTTTTTATATGAAAATATTGTACTAAGTTATTTTTAATAGGTGCCGAGAGAAATCATCTTAACTAACAACATTGAAATTTAAAAAGTTTTCTATGGGAACAGAACAAAGATCTTTAAATTTGAAATATTTAAGCAATAAATTATGTAATGTGTAAGGTAGATCTTTTGGTGATGACGATGGTGTCTTCCTTTAAGCGAGATCTCTTAAAATTTTAAATACGCTTAAGATTTTTCCAGAATCATCCTTATTAATTTGTTTGCATGTATTATTAAAATATTCTAATCAAGGTTCTATTCTTATGTCATTTTCTAAATCGAAAGGTATTATGTAGGGTTCAATGGGAGATTGCTCGGACCCGAACGACTTCGAGGCTAACTGCAAAGCAAACGTAAGCTTTTCCTTTAATTTTGTTGCATACAGGCTTTGTAACTAGATATAAAAATATTTAGAAATAATATTGTTTAGAATCCCTGCCGGGATCCGAGCATTTTCTTGAATAATAAGCCTATTTACTATCTGAAACCAAAACTCATCAGAATTGAAAATTAGTTCTTGCTAATGGTGAAAATTCCATGATTGAAAAGACGTAGAGGAATAGTCAGAATTTCGGTAACGAAACAAATAAAAAATATCGAAACATAATTAGGAAATGAAACATCAGATAAAAAAAAATTATAAGAATTAATTGAAATTCTGAAATAATTCGCGATTGAACTCAAATCACTAGATACTGAAATATATAAAATAATTGATCAAAAAGAACTGGAAGCAGACGTAAATACATCTATGGAATATAGAAAAAAACCTACTATCCGGAAAATTACAGATATTACAAGAAATTAAACTATCTTTGAATTTCTACACAAAACAAAACCATACCCAAGGTTACTCAGTCTCAAAGTGAAATCACCCTACATTCAAGTTTAAAGAGCACATAGAAAAATATGTTTCACGAAAAGGTACAAACTAATTTACCAAAATTGTCCATTCAAAAGTTTTATGTTGAAATGAGCCAATGCTGTTCAGTTTCTGAAACTCTTTTGAATCTGCGATACACAAAAACACATCTTTAGACAAAATACGCAAATTTAATTTTTTTGAAAACTTTTTTATGCGGTACAGCTCTTTTAACAGAGGAAGGATTTGCAATTACACCCGAAAATTTTGATATTGCCATCAAAATGTTAGAAGAGAGATTTGATAACAAGAGATATTAATAAATACACACATGCATAGAAAATTAAATATTCTACCATTAAAAAACTCTAGCGACGTTAAATCATGTCGAAATTTTGTTGATAATGTTTTAATAGAAAGCAGAAAAATAGAAACCTTGAATGTTTTACAGGAAACCTATACTATCATGTTGTGCCTAATTTTATTGAAAACAATACCTTCGGATTTAGTTTTTGAATTCCATGAGTAAATTAAAAACTTTTCTTGTGAAATAAAAAATTTTTGATTTTTTAACGCAATCTAACCACTCGTGAGCGATGTTACACAGCATTTGCGAAACCAGAAAGTCATAAAGAATATTCATTTCCGAACCACAATCATGAAAAAGAAAAAGTAAAAGAGCAACATCAGCACAATTATTCTTTTCCGAAAATTTGTGTATTCTGCAATATAAACCTCATCCACCGAACAATTGTAAATTTGTTTTAGATTTAACTTTGGGAGAAAGAAAAGAAAAATATTATTTAAAAAGGACGCATGCCTTAAACATTGTTGCTTTTCACATTTCATTCGCGGAAGTCACCTTCGATTGGTGGATAGCTATCCTACGTTGTTTATTATACACCTAATTCCTACAATCCTAGTCCTATTAATAACCTACAATCCTAATTCGATGAGTATATAACTTTAAAGTATTGAACATTACAGTTATCTCCCGTTAAGTGGGAAACTAACAAATAATTATTTATTCCAAGGCCTGTTGGTTTCAGGACTATTACAAATTAAAAGCCTTTAAGAGGAAATTAATGAAAATTAAACACACACACACATATATATATATACGTGAGTATCTGAAGATTGGTACTACACTAATCAGTAATCAGGTGTTCAAAGTTACCCTGATACCGTCAACTTTCATGCTCTAGCGATTGTGAAAACATGTCATTTTTTTTTCATTTATAATTTTCATGAATTATTCATTTTATATGAATAATAATTTGCTCTGTTCATTCCTCTAAAGGCTTTACTTCTTAATTTGGATTTGAGAAAAATTTTATTGACTGCAGAACTATGGCTTCAAGGTTGTAGTTTTGCAAAACCTGTATTGTGTGTGGAATAACGCGGAAGTCATTTAAGTCAACAATATCAAATGTCAGTAATTTTTTCTCGACAAAGCGAGAAGCCATTATACTTTTGGGAATGATTTTTTTCAAAATATTTAATACAAATAATTACTGATTTAATGAGTGATTGAACAGAAATTAAATATCAACTTTTTCTTTGTACTTGTTATATCACCATACGATGAAAGGCAATATTAGAAATGTGAGGAATGTCTAAAATAAATTGAAATACACTTTTATACCCCTAATGAAAACCATGAGGATTTCTTCCAAAAAAATGTCGCTCCTTTTATGTGAACAATTTCCCTAATAAAAAATGATATCTGGATAGTAAAATTATATTTCCCTACTGCCCAGTTCCTTTTTAACTTCTATATAGTGTATATAGATAATTTCAATCGTCCCGTTATTTATTTCATGAAAATGGCTTTACTCATTCATATCTAGATATAAAAAGGACTATGTTCAAAACAAACCTACAGAATTCTAAATATTCTAAACAAGTCAAAATAAATTATTGGCTCAAATTTGATTTAAGGTCTCTACTATCCCCAATATATTTTCACGACATGACTGCCAAATTCATAATGAGGTTGACATCTTTAAAACAAACAGAAATAAGAATAAATAACTTTTAAAGTTATTTTTTTCCCTTAATTTAGTTGGTTATTCTATAAATTAATCTTCTTATTAATTTAATGAATTCTTAATTTGCAATTGTAAAACGGGGAATACTTAAAATGTTTCAACACGGAATGTTAAAAATAGAAAAACATCTTAACACTATTTATATAAGAGAATAATTATTTACGCAATCCTCTCTAAGAATTCGAAGAAATTAAACTATCGTAATATAGATTAATTTATTTATAATAAATAATTTCTTCTTTCTTTACACACACTCGGCCTTAAAAATAATTTTATTTTATTTCCTTTATAATTAAGTAAATACTTCTTCTACTTTTGATTATATTTATTTCTTTTTAAAACACATTAATATATTTAAGTAAATATCATGTGATAATTTAAAGAAAGATACTGTATGCTGAAAATACATTATAAATGCAACTAAGCAAAAGATAAAAAATTGGATTTCTTCATGAAGAGAATAAGAAATTAAAGGATTTTCAACCATATATTAAAAAATATTATAATTTAACAATTCTTCATTGTATTAAATATAAATAAATACGACCATTTTTTAATATTCTTTTGATAATATAATATCCTTTTGATAATATAATATCCTTGTTTTAATTAATTCAACATTCATTTCTTTTTTTGTCATATTCGTGTTTTCAGATTATTTATTCTTTAAAAAAATAGGCGTTTTTCCTCTCTTAGTGCTGAATTATTTAATTGAATATCATGCACAATATTAATCTCTTCAATTACAATTAATTTTGAAAAACGAAAAACAATGAATATTGGAAATTTCTTAAATGTGTGGATGCTGTGATTTTGAAAAATCTATGTAAATTTTGAAATAAATTAAAATCATAAAATATAACATTACTAAAAGAATAATTACCGTATTTACTCGAATCTAAGCCTCACTACTTATCTAGTGTTAATACTACTGAAAATCAGATGCGTCTTAGAATCAAAGACAAAACATTTGCTAGGTGGGGAAAATTGAGTTTCCAACCCTTTCAAAAGGAAAACTGTTACCATCAGTCCTGTCAACTTCCCTCGATAACTTATCTCATTCAGCAATTATCACATCTCCAGTATTCCATCTATATTGAACATCGTTGTCTGATCATATAGATAAAAAAATTTGTATACGCGATTTATTTTAATCACCTAAACATCAGAGATATCGGTAATAGCATCATGTCAAAAGTTTACTATGATGCATGTTGGAAAAGGAAGAAAATTTCATATGCAGGATAAAAACGAGAACAGAGCAGTGTCTACTGAAAGTTTGACATGGATGAAACAAATATACATCCATAGCGTAAACAAAATATGATATCTCTCATTTTTACTTCTAGTCTGAATTAACTCTTTTACCTTTTTCTATAATTCATTCAATTAAAAAAATGTTGCAGAACAAATGCATTGAATGGCGTGAAAGACAACACCTTGTGGGAAAATAGTGATGTCAGTGCCTTTTTTAAAGCCAACTGTTACAATTGGAAGGACGAATAATTTTCGAAATATGGCACTGGTTGATTATAGGTTCATGTATGTATAAGAAAGTTTTAATACTGGTAAAATAGCTTAATTATTAACTTCTTGTTATTTATCATTATTTTTTTAATTTCTTAAATATAGGAGATCGATGAGCCTTTTACAAATTTTTTTTATTTTTTTCTCAAAAACATATGGATAATTGAGGGTGCAGCTTAGAATAGATGATGACATTTTTTCACGAAAACATTTTGGGAATTTAGGATGCGGTATAGAATCGATGGTATCTTAGATTCGAGTAAATACATTTTTTCAAAAAAATTGGAAAGCCGTACTTGATTTTATGTAGTTGCGAAAAAGGTAATAAACATGATCGATAATTCATGATAGCAAAAAAATTTTTTAAACTATTTCGTAATCTTTTTTGAAATCCATTTTGTTAAATTATGAACTTGAGCTTAATGTATTTGTATAAATTAACATACAACTTCAGTTTAAGACATTATTTTATATGACATATTTATGTAGCAGTTTAAGCTACATTTGCTTGTATTACGCATAAGTAGCGGTTTTGTATTTATATGCATAAAACAAAGCTTTTTTAAATCATCTAATTCTCCTAAAAGGTCAGTAATATATTTCACTTTTAAAAACAAAGTACATAAAGTATAATAAAAATGAATTATCTTACCGACAATTAAGTGCAAAACTTTTATAGCATAAATTAAATTCTTTTCATTAAGGCTTTTATTTTCACGCTCGATAGATCTTTTGGTTTAAGACTTGACAATCATATCTTCATAAATTATTCTTTTTTTTTCTTGTAAACCACTAAATGGAAAAGTAAATGTTTATTCATAGTTATATGTTACCATTAAATACTTATATTTATATCTTCTTAAAACCTACTTAGTAAACTTTGGTGATTTTGCAAGCAATTCTTTCTCATCATTGTTTGAACTTTAAAAATACTGTTGGCTCTATCTACTTCTAAATTTATTTACAATGTTTTGAAAGTTATATATTATTACTAAAACAGTCTTGTTCACTAAATATTCAGCTTTCTGTAAATAATTATTTAATGCTTAAAATATGTAAATGTAATTTACAAATTTCTTTTCTTTCTTCAAGAACTTGAGTTTAAATGAATCATTTTACCGTAATTGTAATTACAAATGCAAATGTGTGCTATAAAATCTATTTAAATTTCGCATTAAGTTTTATGATGCATATTTTAATTCTAGTTAAAAATTACAATTTTTGCGTGTAAAGAATTAAATTTGTGTGTTATGTACTTATAATGTATATGCTTATGTTTATAGAATTATAAAGAAATCCCATGCATTTATATGATTGAACATTTTTTTGCTGATAAATTAAAAATCTTGGAAATCTTTGCTGATAAATTAATTTTGGAAATCATAAAAATTGAAAAATAATTTTAGAAACCTTGTGTTTTTAAAATGAAAAAACTGAAAAATGATAGTTAAAAATCATCTGGAACAGTTTAAACAGAAAAATTTCCAATCAACTATAATATAACTTAAGGAAACAAATATAATACACTATAACAGTTTCCTAAAATGTATTAATTCTTATAATTTCCATGATGAAAAGATAAATATTAAAACAAAAAGTTTATGATATTTAGATTACTTGTAATTACACTACTCGAACGCTAGTGACTTTACATTTAACTGGCCCATTTCATGAGGAACACTTATTCAGTCCTGCATAGTTATGATACCTGTTGATAAAATATATTAAATGAAAAAAACAATTAAAATCAAATTAGCTTAAAATAATCTCATAAAAGTGAAAGATATTCATTTCTGAAAAATAAAAAAAAAATAGAAAGTACGCTTTCTCTAAAATGATTGAAGCTTTATGGTATAAGAAGAGAAAAAAAAATAGAAATTCATTTATCCATTATATTAAAACAACACTTGAGACGTATGCATTGAGAAAAAAAAGGTAATATTTAATAATGCTATAACAGAAGATATTAAATAACAACATAAAAATATTGAACAGTGATGTAATAAAAAATATTATTTGTTTCCTTTATCAAAAATTTAGTAAAACATTTCAAAAATGAAATGTAATTACCATTTATTTGAAACACAACTTGTTTATGAGTAGTCGGTACCCACTATCCCGCTAATGTTAAATTGAGCATTTGTATGTACCTTTTTCTCAGAAACTATTAAATGTACTGACTTAATTTTTTTTTCTGTATTTGAATTAGACTTTTTTCATTTAAATTGATTCGAAGTTTTTTCAAATATATAGTTTAGTTTTTTCAAAAATATTCATCGCAACAGTATCACTATGAATTTTTTGAAAAATGTCATTTTTTTCACGATAACTGACTTTTACAAAAATATTATGTGAATATTAATAAAAGTTTAGTTCAATATATATAGTTAGATATCAGTAATATTCAGTGAAGATTAAAAGTGCTTCCGTTGAATAGGTCTGAGAAAAAGGTACACGCATTTTTAAAAACACCGTTTTGAGATAATTGCATTTTTATTATAAAATGTCACTTCATCAAAAAAATTATGAATTACAATCTGTATTTGCACTATTTTTTTAAATATTAGCTTATTCTCAATAACTTTTAAGACTTTTTACTTATTTCTTTTACTTAGATTTCTCAGAAAATACATATATAGCATTTTTCACTTTTAATCTATCGATATATTTTATAGCATTTGCATCATTTTTCTCAAATTATACATCAATTTTTGAAGAATTTTCTGTTCTGATACATTATTGTGATTATAAATCATCATAAATACCATGTGAAAATGTGTCAATACATGAAAATATGACTTTGGGAATACATCATTATACGACATTTCGAAAAGTTTCATTAGTGTTTTATAAATTCACATGTTAAACACAATTTCTTTAAGTATCAGAATTAAAAAGATTCTTAAAATATTACATAAATGGTATCCAAAACAACAAGAAGACTGATTTTATGTTTTTAAACATGAAATTTGTGTATTTTTTAGTATGTAACAAGTTTTGTGCAAAGAAAAAGGGCTTTTTTGCATTTTGGGATATATTTATGTACCTTTTACTAAGAAACTATCGAACACAAAGCTTAAGAATTTGTGTGTGCATTAAATAAACATTTATCTTGATACAGAAGTGATTTTTTTTTAAAAAATTGATCAGCCTGTTTAAAAATTTAATTTTTGCACAGTAGAATAACGAATTTTATAAAAAATTTCCTTTTCTATGTTACGACATCTGCTTTTTAGCTAAATGTCTGAGGAATATCTCAAAAATTTCACTTCAGTATACACAATATATATGCAATATATAAAATTAAAAAAATCCAGTTCATACATACAATAAATTTATAGAAAAAGATGACACAAATTAAAAAATTTAATCTTTATAAGACAGTAATACATGAATATGACATTTCGAAAAGTTTCATTAGTGCTTTGTATATTCACATGTAAACGCAATTTCTTAAAGTATCAGAATTAAAAATTTCTTTAAATATTACATAAATGATATCCAAAACAACAAGAAAAGTGCTTTTATGTTTTTAAACATGAAATTTATGTAATTTTATGTGTATAACAAGCTTTACAGGCAACGACAAAAATCATCTCATATCATCACATATATATGTGTACTTTTTCTCAGAAACTGTTAAATATTAAGACTTCTGATTTAGTTTGCTTATTAATTAGACTTTAATATTTATGCTGAAGTGAGATATTTCAAATATATTGTTAAGTTTTTTTCAAAACCATGCAACATAAAAATATTACTATGAGTTTCTTGAAAATTTTCATTTTTTTTTCTACGATATATGCTGTATGTTAAAATATTTTTGGAAAATTTATAAAGGCTCACTTCAGTATATATAATTTTATATCAGTTATGTTTCATTAAAATTTTATGAGCATCCTTTCATTATTTTCTGAGAAAAAAGCACTGTCATTTTAAAAAAAATAAACTTTTGAAAAAATGCATTTTTAACATGAAATGTCACTTCATCACAAAAATTATGAATTTCAACATGTATTTGCCATATTTTATTCAACATTAGCATCAAGTCAATATATTTTAAGTAAAATATTATAGAAAAAAGTTTTAAAATTGTCAGAAAATGCTTACATAGAATTTTTCAGTTTTTGTTTATAACGAGATATTTAGTAAAATTTACATCTATTATCACAAAATCTGTATACATTTTTGAAGAATTTGTAGCATTTATGTACATATGTATTATAAATAATAATGTAGAGCATATATTGTCATAAATATATTGTGAAAAACTTATCTATATGAATTTGGGGTGCATTTTTTAAAACATGATTTCACTTTATTTCGAAAGTTTTTATCAGTGTTTTGTGTACTCACATATGCAAAGGTAAGTTTTAAAAACTTTAAATTTCAAAATTTTCTCTAATTTGGTCAAATGATTTCTTAAACAGCCAAAATAAAACTGTTTTTATGTTTTTTAGCTTGATATTTATGCATTTTTATGTATTTAACCAACTTCTTGCAACGACGAATGATATTGCACATCTGAAATTTTGTATGTACAATTCATTCAGAAACTTTTGAATATTTAAGTTTAAAAACTTATCTGTTCAATAAAGAAACATTTATATTCATACTAAAGTGATATTTTACCAAAAAATGTGTTTTTTTTTAAAAAACAAACTTTTATCTATCATCACTGAATTACCCCTGTTGCAGTAAAAATGTACACTAGTAAGACTTTACTTGGGTGTTTTTCTGATTTTAAAGACTCTCATAAGGCTTATAAAATATACATTAACAGGCAAAATTCAGGTTTATTCGGAAAATTTGCTTCGAAGGTGTTCTGTTACCTTAAATATAATTTTAAAAGCAGTTATTTTAAAAAAAAGGAAAAAAAAATCTACCTTGTCGTAATGAATAATCCAAAAAAAATGATTTTTTCTTCATTATATATAAATTATAATTTTTAACACACCAACTATTAAAACAATAATTCCCTCTGAGGTCTTCACAGTTAATGGCACAGTTACATCGTTATCTAGAGTAAATTGTGTATGAATAAACAAAAAGGCTTTGCAATTGTTTCAGGATATTTAAGTGGCCGCGGTGGCCGAGTGGTCTAGGCATCGGATCATGGCTAGTTTGTCATGGGTTCGATCCTAGTACCACTAAAGATCCGCCGTGTAGGGGAGCGATTTACGTTAAATCTGTCGAGAGCTCAAACGTCCTCCCGTTGGTGTGGTGTGGTAGTTAGGAGAGGGGGGTGCCAGCTCAGGTGTCGTCCGCGTCACTTGACCATGGTTCAAAATTACGCGGACCGTCCCCAAAAAGCCCTCGTGTAGCTGAACAGTGGGACGTTAATATTCATTCATTCATTCATTCAGGATATTTAAAAGGCAAATATCTGTCAAAAGGGGGCGCGGCCCTCCAGTTGATGATATTTTAAAAGTCATTTTGATATACTTCTGATTGGAAATCTGGCATATATGTTATATACCTAGAAAGGTAATGAAATACAGATTTCAGAAATATCAAAAACTCAAAATCGCTCATTTCATGATTTTTACCCTACTGACTGTTCTTAAAAAAATAAAATAGTAATTATTTTTTTTTTATGAAAAATATCAAGGTAATATCGTAATAAAAATCGTAAGAAAAATATCGTAAAAAGGTTACTAGTGTATAAACTACTTTTTTTTTAAAAAAAACAAAACAAAATGTTTATTCATCCCTTATTCTTTTAGAACTTATTTTCCTTCTACTTTCCAATTTAAAATCAACATTGCTTTGTTTTTAACATTTCATTTCCTTTACGGTAATTTCCCTCTAGAAAATCAACAGTCTAAAAATACTTCAGGAACCAAAAGACAACGGAAAAGTAATTTCAAACTCATAATTACAAATCAAGTACCGAAATCGTCAAATTCCCCTGAATTTGAAAAATGATTTCGAGCATGAGTGAGGTGGGCTCTGTGTGAAATACTAATTGCTACATTGAGGAACCGTGGTACTTAATTAAGCATGCAAATCAGACCCAAGTCCAACAATGGAGTGAAACTGCTTAAAATGGCAACGCGCTAGTGATAAATGCTTCTTTAATTGGTGGCCTGATTAGATGCCACGGTATGAATCGCGGCATGCTAGAATGGAATGCCAAGTATCCGTCACGAATAACACTAATTGCACATTCTCATTTGCATCATACAGTACATTCTTGAACACATATTTACATTGGTTTAGAGGGGAAGTTTAGAAGAAGAGAAAATAGGATAATAGAACTGTCAGGAGTTACTCAAACGAAGAATCTCTTGCAAATTGCTATTAATTATTTTTTGAAATTTGTTTTTGTTTATTTTTGGTACAACTTTTCAATTCAGTTAGTAGGGAAAAGATGAAAAAGAATAAAAATAATGAATTTCGTAATTTTTTTTCGTGTGAAACTTTAATTGGCGGGATAAATTTAAGAAAAAATGAAAATAGTCAGGTTATTCAAATTGGTAAAAAATATAAATAAAATTTAATTTTTGTAGAAGAAAATTTTTAAAAAAATATGCTTAAAAAATGAATGTTTATTTTTAATGTTTTACAGTGAATAATAAAGAAAGAATTTATCAAGTCTGTGAATATATACCATTTTACTTTCTTAAAAGTACTAATATGTGTATAGTAGTTTTATGAACGTACAGTTAAAAGCTAACTTGTGGAATTACTTGTTTAATAAACCAAATGTGTGTGTGTGTGTGTGTAATATCTTAGCTTAATATTTACCTAAAACTCTAATTGAATAATTGTTTTCTCTAAATCAAAATTCCGAATACGCTATTTTGAAACACGTCACATTTCATCATTGTTACATTCCAAAGTGATTTTTCTATAATATAATATAAATGTACACTCGTTTCGTAGTTGCAATCAAAAGTCAAGGTTTTATATTTGTAATTTTAACTTCAGATGAGAAAATTGAGCATCATTTATGCTCAAGTAAGAAGTAAGAGTGGGTGGGGATTGTACCTTTTGCATATTAAATAATTTGGGGGAAACATTGGGAAATATCTTACATATTCAAGGGACGGGAAGCATAAGTTATTTTTTTTTAGGAATTGCATCAGTGTTTTAGGGAAAGTTTCATCCATTCAGTAAGGCCTGCGTAAGCTATTAAGATATCTCTTACACGTTCCTATTCACAGATATCAAGGTATAATCTTCTGAACTTAAAATTATGAAAAAATATGTCCTAATATAGGTATTAATCTTTTGATGCAGGATGAAATGATTCGCGTTTCGAAATAGGGCATTCGGAACTAAGATTTAAAGAAATAAAATGTAAGATTACAATATTTTAATAAATATTGTAATCTTATTATTTAATAATATTATATATATGCATACAATGAGAAAGAAATACACATTTATTTATATATTTCTTACAAAAATATTTATTGTGAGCATAAAAAATTATAAGTATAATTTTTGAGCTTTATTTCTGAGAAATATGTCTAAGCATCATCATTTAATAGCAAGTATAATTATTCAATCATTTAAAGGTCAAATGTTTTTTCTCAGTAAAAAACTTCTAAAGCAGTTTCTAAAACATTACCTGCAATTCATGTTTTAGAAAGGTGATATTTCTAAAACAGGAATTACGAGTCATCTTAAAATTGCATATACCAAAACATTTTAATCATTATCATTAACTTTTTTTCAAATGCACGAAGCAAATATTGAAGTAAATTAAAAACCTGGATAAGTCTTCTAATTTCCTGAATAAAGGTATTCTTGTTTTTTCCCTTTAATTGAACTTGGATGAATTCTATTAAAAGTGGTGCATGAATAAAACAATTTTATTCAAGCATTTTACTCACAATATAATAATTTTACTCACCATAAAAATACTCTTGATAAGTAAAAAGGAAATTGATTTATGATAATAAATCCAATAAGAAATTGATGTAAATTATTGTTTTATTTATATTATATATCGAATCCCTTTAACGCGTCATTACAATATTATTTATTTCATTTTAGTAGTACATTTTTACAAATGAGTCAGCACCAGCTATTTTATGTTAACAAATTAATATTGTTCCTTATATACTTTGGAAAATCAACCATTTGCAATAAATTACAGGTTATTTAACTTTGGGTTTTGCTTAAAAATTTTGATTTATTTATAGAACAAAAAATGATTTAATTAATATTTTAAGACTTTGCATAAAAACCTATCTCAAGGGTATTTAAAACACATTTTGTTTAAATCTGTGTATGCATATCTTCAATATTTTGTTAAACTTGAAAAACGCAATATTTCAAATTTGAAATAAAATAAAGTTTTTGCAGCTAAAATTATACCAATATATGAATACATCTTTCCTTCTTACTAATTTATTCTTAAGATTTCAGAACATTTTTAAAATCGATTATTAATTTTTTATTAGTGATAAAATTGAAAGAAATGTCAATATTTCTATCGAAATCCTTCACATTTCTTTTAATTTTATAGTATGCTTAGTTCATTTATAAACCACTCAGTAGAATTTTATATTGCATATCAAATAAGAATGCGTGTTTTTTTAATTTGTTCTTTCAAAATATTATTGGAGTAGGAAGTTAATTGTAGTAAATATAAATGATAATTTTTATGGAATTCTGGTTATCTTGTCTCTAGTTATGTTTAATTTTTAATTTAATGCAGCGAAACAAGTATTTTAAAATGCCTCTTCTTTGGATTACAAGCTGGTATTTAAAAGTCACTAAAGATTAGGCAGTAAAAGCCAAACTCTTTTGTCTCAGTATGTCTTTATGTTGCAAGTAGTACATTTTATCAACTATTTACAACATGAAAATAAAAAGGTGATATTACCGAAAAATTTTCATAATTGGGATATATCATTAGCCTCTTTAAACCTTAAGCTATCGAGTAAAACTTTGAAATAACTTCAAGTTTTGAAAAAGTTCTAATATTTTGCAATTATGATTGCCCAAATATAAATCAAACCAATCAAATCTGAACCAAAATTAACTTATAAAATTAATGGATTTTAAATAAGAAATACATTGTTTTAGTTAAGTAGAGAAATCTTGAAAATTTTGGAACTCCCCACCCCTAAATGAGCCTTTAAATTATATAATGCATTTTATAAAAACTCCCTATAATCACTAAAAATACTACTTAGGATGTTAATTTCATAGGGGTTTAATCAGAATAATATATAATTATACTTTCTTCGCAATTTGTTAGTTATAATAATCCTCAGTTGGTAGTTTGATAGAATATTTAAAGATAGAAATTTAGAATATATAAATAAATTGAAGATGAGTAGATATTTTTATTTACTCCTAGCAGCATAAATATATATTTATATACTGCGTATTATTTTTACTTTAATTATAAAGATAAAAAGTTTCATTTCTGATAATAAATTTTGATTTTAGTTAAAATTAATATGGACACTTTTTTTTACTTCGTTCTCAAATCTAAATGTTTTTCTAAATGTCTTAATATGTTTTTAATTAATTTATTTTCTTTTTTTCTAAAAAAAGGTTTACATTTAAGAATTTAAGGTTAAATTTCAAAATTTAAGGTTAAATTTCAAAATTTAAGGTTAAATTTCAGAATTTAAGGTTAAATTTCAGAATTTAAGGTTAAATTTCAGAATTTAAGGTTAAATTTCAGAATTTTTTTAAATTATTTAGGAAAATTCAGCTTTCAAAATAAAGGAAATTAATGTTAATTATAAATCAAAAAATTATAAAATCATATAAAAATTTCATGTAATCAATAATTACCGATATCATTGGTTAAACTAATACTCATACGATTAATCTTAACATGCATTAAAATGTACAAAAAGAAGTTAATAAATCTTAAGTAATTTTTAAAATATAATCTATTTGAAAAGCCTTATCAAGGTTCAGGACTACGCATTATAAGAAAAAAATTCACTAAAGAATGAACAAATGAGAAGATAAATAACACTCTTCAACAAGTTGAAATAAAATATTGATTAAAACAAAACATTAATATCCTAAGTCCCTTATTTTAAGACTCAGAGAATACTTCAAAACAAAATTCTGCATTTAAATAACTTCAGATATTCTAAAAAAAATAGAATCAATTATTGGAAATCTTTTCAATTAAATTTTAAACGAAAGAAACAGGATAATTTCTTTTTTAAAATAATAATCCTTTTAAGGATATTAAATGTATTTCAAGATTAAAAATTCTTTTAAATTCTTCGGCTGGTTTGAAAGTCCATTTATTTTTAGGAATAATTAAAGGGTTTTGCTTTTTTACTTCACCACACATAAACATTTAAAAATAGACCATAAAAATGAAACATTTCTCCTTTCATGTTTTCATATATTTTAAATTAAACCTTCGTTTCTTACATTAAGAAAATAATTCTTATAAAAAAACTTGTAAATTTTGTCTTTGATATTTTAGCTGAAATTATAGTGAAATTGTTATCGACATTCTTCTTGATGATTTTTTTTTCCCTTTTCAATTTTAGTTGTAAAGAACCCATGCTTAATTTGAATGATCAGATAAGGAATTTAATTTTTTAAATACCAATTTACCACAACTTTATACCTTTTGGAAGGAATGCAACTAAGGAATCGCTTTTACAAACGCTATTGAAGTTGCTTGAAGGCAGAAAGGTAAAGAAAATGCTAAAAATAAAGTGAAAAAAAAATATCCCCAACAAATCTGGCCAAGGCCTTTCCTCAAAGAATTCGCGCTATGTCGACAAACATGCGCTTCTCTCTCATTGTCACTATCTCAGCCAATCAAGAAGAAAAGTTTCCGAAATTCACGAGCAGAACTTCGGAATAGTTTAAACCCCGTTGCTGCAGAAAGGAAAACAGAAAAATAGTAGTTGTTGATAAAGTATTTTTTGAGAGGCCTTAAATCGATTTTAAAGAAGTGTATTTTTTCTCCTTTCCTTTTAATACAATGCATCCGCAGTTTAAAGTGGGAATATGATTAATGGTTACAAGAAACTGACATTTTTTCCATCTTGTTAAATCTTCTTTAACGTAGAATTAAAGTGGCTAGTAGAAATGATTGTTATTGAGAAAAATTCACGTTTTTTCTTGCTGCAAAAAGTGTGTTATTTTTCCGTTTCCTGTTAATATTTTTGATTAATTTATAAAATGATTAATATGCAATCACTGGACCATACGCATTAAAAAAATGAATTTGAAAAACACATTTAAAATGCATTTAAAAACATCTACCAGGAAACAAAACAAAAAGAACAACATTTATATATATATATATATATATTAGGAAAATTATCTCTTGATTTTTTTAAAGCACCCTAAAATCTGGCGTACAACGCGCACTTTGAACACAAAAAGTAAGATCAAAATTTTTGGGTGCGCGGGTATAAAAGTCAGAGCTTTAAAAATAAATAAAAAATTAGCATAGAAAAAAAAAAGAAATCTACATTAATCGAAAAACTATTTATTTAAAAGAAATGGTATTCGTTATTAATAAAAAGGTTGTAGTTCTAAAGAAGTTTACTATTTTTATACAAAGCTTGGAATAATACCTCGGGTATTTATAAAATATCTTCAAAGCATAAGAACATTGTGCGCGTACATTTCAGGTTTCTTCTTTAAAAAAGAAATGCACGTTATATGCGCAGCGAATGTACTTAAAAATTAAAAAATGTAGCTTGAAGTATAGGTGAGTGTTATAGGGCTGTGTGCGTTATAAGCCGTATATTACTATATATATATATATAATTGTATAATATAAAATGAAAAAAATACACAGAATAATAAAATTGATAGTACTAAATTATACCACTAACAAAACTAGAAAATTAAAAATAGATTTCAAGAAACACAATATAAAAAATGATGGAAAAATATATTGTACTAGAATTAACTAAGCATATGTATAGCATGAAACAGAGTTAGACCTTTAAAATGTAAGAAACCAGAAGAGTCAATGGACTAAAATGAACACCTATTACGATTTCTAAGGCTGTTGCTGAATTAGGAACAGCAAAATCAGGGTTAAATATATTTTACAGATCCAACACATCCCCGTTCAGCAGAAATTTTAAACATAATCGAAAAACATAACCAAATTGAAAAGTTAGGCCTAAACCCAACCACGTGTAATTTGTAACCGACAGAAAAATATAATAAAATTAATATAAAAAAATGAAAGGAAAGGAAATTTTAACAAGATAAAAATAAAAAAATAAGTAAAAAAAATTTATAATATATATATATAGGATAATATATATATATAGGAGAAAAGCGACTCACTGACTGACTGACTAATCACGAAATCTCTGGAACTATTCAACCTACAGACTTGAAATTTGGTAGACATGTTCCTTTGATAGAGTAGACGTCAGCTAAAATAGGATTTTCCGAAATTCGAAACGCAAGGGGCGTTAAGGGGGGGGGTTAAGGGCTTTAATAATAATTGTTTCCATGTTTAAACTACTTGATGTACAATCTTGAAATTGGGTAAGCGGATTCCTTTCAGAGAGTAGAGATCCGCTACAAAATGAGTTTGCTGAAAATCGACCCCCAAGTGGCGTTGCAGGGGCTTAGGGGGTGTTATAGATAATCATTTCCATTTTTAAATTATTTGACGCACTGTCTTTAAATTTGATATATTTATTCCTTTCGTAGAATAATGATCAGTTACAAAACGGGTTTTGTGAAAACAGACTTCTAAGTGGCGTTTCGGGGGATTAAGGGCCGTAATAGATAAATATATCCGTTTTTAAACTACTTCACCTACCTGCTTGAAAATTGGTAGGTAAGATTCTTTCATGGAGTAAATATCCGCTACAAAATGGGTTTTGGGAAAATTGACCCCTAAGGGGTGTTGCGGGGGGGGGGTTTAGGGGCGTTATAAATTCCTATTTTTAAGTTATTAGACGTACAGTCTTGAAACTTAGTAAGCAGATTCCTCTCATAGGGTAGAGATACGCTAAAAATGGGTTTCGTGAAAATTGCCCCCAAGTGGCGTTGAGGGGAATTAAGGGGCGTTATAGATAATTATTTCCATTTTTAAACTATTAGACGCACAGTCTTTATATTTGATAAAGAGATTTCTTTCATAGAGTAGAGATCAGCTATAAGAAGGTTTTGTGAAAACAGACCTCTAAGTGGCGTTGCAGGGGAATAAGTGGCGTAAGAGATAAATATTTTCGTTTTTAAACTATTTGACCTACCTGCTTGAAAATTGGTAGGAATGTTTCTTTCATGGAGTAAATATCCGCTACAAAACGGGTTTGGAGAAAATTGACCCCCAAGGGGTGTTGCGGGGGTTAAGGGCAGATATAAATAATTACTTCTTTTTTTAAACTATTAGACTCACAGTCTTGAAATTTGGTTAGCAGATTCCTCTCATAGGATAGAAATACACTGCAAAATGTGTTTTGTGAAAATCGACCTCTAGGTGGTGTTGCGGGGGTTTAAGGGGCGTTATTGATAATTTTTTTGCATTTTTAATTAATTGGACGCACAGTCTTCAAATTTTGCTAAGCAGATTCCTTTCATAGAGTGCAATTCCCCTACAAAATGGGTTTTGTGAAAACAGACCCAGAAGTGGCGTTGCAGGGGCTCAAGTGGCGTTATAGACAATTATCCCCATTTTTAAACTGTTAGACGTACAGTCTTGAAATTTGATAAGCAGATTCCTTTCGTAAAGTAGAGAACCGCTACAAAATGGGTTTCGCGAATATCAACTACTAAGTTTAATTTCGGGAGATTAAGAGGCGTAATCGATAAATATTTCCATTTTTAAACTATTTGATCATCCTGCTTGAAAATTAGTAGGCATGTTCCTTTCATGAAATAGAGTTCCTCTAACAAAGAGTAAAATGAAAATTGACCCTAAAGATGTTTGCGAGGGGTCAAGAGGAGTTACAGAAAAAAATTCCTGTTTTTAATTGTTAGACCCATATACTTGAAATTTGTTAAGCATGTTTCTTTCGTTGAATAGGGATCCACTAAGAATAAATTTTAAGCAAATCAAGTTCTGGGGGTTGCAGGGGTTACTGGGACGTATTGACAAAAAATTACTTTTTTCGAGCTACAAGGACTATAATAATGAAATTTGGTTTGTATTTTTCTTTTGTTGAATTGAAATCCGCTAAGAGCAGTAATTTTGGAAAACGGCTCTCAACGGGATTACGGGGATATTTATAGTAAAACTTTTGCTTTTTTCTGTTAGATTTAGACTTGAAATTTGGCTTGCATGTTCAATTTACGGAGTAGAGATCCACCGAAAATTGGTTTTGCGGGAATCCACTTGGTTTTTGAAATACGAAAGAGCAAACATCATTCTACGCTTCAATTTTAGAGATTTTTAGAAAATACAAATTAGATGAGTTCTGCCCTTTTTTTTTAACAACAGGTGACAGTTACAGGTATAAGTATATTTTTCAATTCAATCGAATTCTTAATGCTAGGACTTAGATATCAATAATTTATACATATATATAAGCAGTAAAAATTTATAAAACATCATGAAATACCCAGCGAAGCGGGCGGGTAACAGCTAATATATATATATATATATATATATATATATATATATATTATATTTATATATATTATATATATTTACACACACAAGTACCTAAATGGGATATACGTAAAACATAATTTCAACTTTGTGTCTTGATAAAAATTGATACTTTATACTTAAGAAACTAAAAAAAAAAAAAAATTTAAAAATGGACGTTACGGTATTTGTAAACACTGATTACCGAGGGCAATTTTTTTTTTTAAAAAGTGGGGGTTTATGAGTTTTATGCCGCCAACCTATTAAACTAATGTTTATAATACCGAGAGAAGTATTATGGAAGAACTAACGAATATATTTTCTAAATTAACTATAAATAAATGAAAGTTATTGCTAAAAACACTTGAAAATGCTTATAAAACGCTCCAAACAAGACAAAAACAAAACAAAACAGTTATTTTTTTCAGATTCCTTGTATTAAATACACATTTAAAGATTGAGAAATCACGGCTAATTAGAACCTGAATCACTAATTCTAAATTATTTTTCACTGAATTTACGGTAAATTAATATTAAGTAAAACTAACCCCATAAAAATATATATTAACAAATGTCTGCAGTCTTCTATACTATAATAAGAAAATGCTAATACTAAATATTTCGTACATATTAATTTAGTATTACCACATACTATTTGAAAAAGAAGGTATTTAAATGTGGAGATAATTCGTAGAACTGTGAATAATTTTATTAACCTTTTACACGCCAATGTTCCAATATTAGAACATCAACTTTGAAATTTTCTGAAAAATTCAATTTTATTCATATTGTTCCATAAAAATTATTTTGAAGACAAAAAGTATGGATTAATTTTTAGAAATTGAAGTATTGTTGCTAAATTAAATAGTTTCTCTGAGAAAAAATTCTAAAAAATGCCTTTTTTTCTACTTTTGATCGGGCAAAATTCAAAAATTCATATAAAATTCAAAATTTAAAAAATATTTTTATTATTTGGTAAAAGTAACTAAAAATGATCATTTTAACTATAGACTGCAAGATATCATCAAAAATATCGTTATTTTTTTGACTATCGGTTTTGAAATTTCAATGTTCTAAAAAGGGAACATTGGCGTGTAAAGGTATACTTTTTCACAAAAGGCAGTTATTATGTTTACAGTTCACATAAAAGTGGGAAAAGGTTTCTGAACGCTAAAAACACTTATAGTATGTGTCGAAAGAAAATATTTATGACTTGACTTTCGTTTCGGCTCCCTCTCTCAACTCCCCCCCCCTTCAACCGTTTCTGGACAATCTCAAGTGAATTTCTCAGCTGCAGCAAAAGTAACTACCACGTGAGTTTGTTGATAGTTAGATGTAGCGTATGTCTTATTTGGAGAAGAACGTCACATATAATAAGGGTTTATATTATTTTGTGTTACGTCAGTTAGTGAACATCCATTAAGCTGATAAGATGACGCATTCATAGCCATTCCGGACCGTAGTATATAGGACCGGCATTCCGGACCGGCTTTGGAATATTTTTATACACAATCAAATGAGAAGAACCTATTAATATTTGTCAATTTCCCCTAGAAGAAAGTGGGTGATTTACTGACGAGGAAAATATCGATGAAGATACTTTTCAGTCTGTTCTACCAGTAGATGTTTGTTGCAAAATCGAAGTTTCTGCAAGCATAGATGATGATAAAATACCTCCTGTACGTCAGAAAAGCACAACGAAAAAATGCCTCAAGTGCGAAAATAGATTGCTTGAGAAATGTTTCCCTAGCTATACATGGACAATAAAAATAGTTTAGGACATAAAAAAACACATCTAAGAAAAAACAATAATATATTTTGTCTTTAGTTCTCATTTTAAAAAATTTTGGTAAATCTGAATTTTTCTAGTTTTTTTTTTTGCTTTATAATATTATAGCTTTAAGAATTTTGATATGAAGGTTATTTGTTTTTTTTTCTTTGTCCTACTGATGTTTTCCTTTATTGTTTCTAATAAGTGATTGAAATTTTCTGAAATGTATAAATTTCTGTGTATAAATTATATTTTCAACTTAATCTGCTTTATTTTGGAATTATATTTAAAAGTTTACTTCAGAAGTGCGCAAACAGGGTACACCCATCGGGGAACCTGCCCCCCCCCCTCATCGGGGTACATTTAAAAAACTCTGCAAGGAAAAATGATAGATTTCTCTCGTTTACAAAGAAACTTTTAGTTCGTTTCCCCCATTTTAATTTTAGATTTTTTTAGGCCCATTTCAATTGTTTGGCGGGTATTATGCCCCTCCCCCCTACAACGGGGGGATGTAGAGTGATGAAACCCGTTGGGAAATGTTTAATGACACCTCTTGTTAAGATACTACTTCTTAAAAATGTATAAAAAATTGATTTTTGAATTTAAATGTCATTGATCGTACTTTTAAAAAACATGTGAAAAAACTTAATGGTACCCGCCAATGTTCCATTTTTGAAACATGCTAAAAATCTATAAAAAATTTTTTTCAATTTTTTTTTCTTTTATAGATCTTATGTTTCAATTTTAATTCGATTTTTATCAAAATTTAGTTTATGTTACCTTTCAATCATAGTGCGGCGTTTAAATTTATTAATAATAGCTTTCTGCTTAGCATCTAGAAAGAAAAAATTTAATCTTATAGAATTTAGGATTTTTAACAATTTAGGATCTTATACAAGTTAGCTATTAATAAAATTAATTATTAATAGGGAATTTATTAATTCACTTATTTTAAACAGAATGCAATAAGTTTATAATTTATTTGAATTATTATATATTGTATTTTGTTGAATAAAACGTATACTATAACGTTCAAGAAAATTGAAAAATGTATATAATATACTTTTTTACACAATAATCCAATTGTTGCAAATTTCATCAATCGTTTATATTGTCATATATATTATTACTTGTTAAATTATAATTTAATTACATTTGGATATGTAAGTAATTAGCTTGAACCTTGTTATTGGTTGCCTAAATCGAAACAAAATAGTCTGGAGGGGAAAAAAATACTTGGTTTAAATTACTTATCTTTCTTTAAAGAGATAATATCATAACTGTATCGAAAAATAAAGCGGAGTTTTGTCTGCATGGTTATTTAAGAAAAAAAATCATAAATATAAATTAGCTGGACAAATGCTAGTTAATCCACCTTGTAATAATTTGTAGAAAATACATGCAAAATTCTGGTAGATCGAACAAAAAAAGGTGATAATTATGTATCATTGTGTGTGTTTGAATTGATGTTCCACTAAACTAGAAGTGAAAATAGAGTTTGCCGAAGAAAATTCAATAAAATTCGTGGGGCGGAGGGCAGTCACTTAAACTGTAAATGATGCTTTTGGTGTCAAATAAAGAATACAAGGAGGACACATACTTTAAGCCTATGATTTTCAAATTACATAGAATCACCGTATTTACGAATACTCTGACGATACTTAGTATTAATATTCTTTTAAATCCACTCTTACAAGATATATATATATAGCAGTACGGGCTCTATGATGAATATGTTAGCAGGGATAGTGAACGGTTTTATAGCATAAATTGCGTTTTCAGCTGACATTTTGGTAGAATTACGTAGTTTGTCATTTTTGTTCCGAAAAAAATAATTAAAGTTAAAAGGTAAATGTCTTATTTCTTTTTGTATGTTAATGAAGACCTTAGACAGAAAACTATTTGACTATTTATTTTTGGTGAACAGTGTATATAATTAATTTTACAGTTGAATATCTTTAACTAATAATTTCCTCTAAAGCAAATTTCGCAAAGTTGAGTATTTTGTTTATGTATATCTCTTAATTTTCAATGTAGTGATTAAAAAAAAACTGTAGTAAATCATAAGGAGTTAGATAAAGGGTTAAGAGAAAAATTTATTGGGAAAAAGATTAAAGCAATTGTTAAAATGTTAAAATAAGCGACCACCAGGTAATATGCAGGCTTAACATCTGTGATGGTATATATCTTGCACTGAAAGATTTCTAACAATTTATGAATACCAGTAATTGCGCCACTAATTCAGGCGGGAAGTGCATCTGAATGTGGATTTTGTCATAGGTAAAATAATGAGCATCTTGTACCCAGCAGTATTATTTGTTAAAGTAAAGGCTTTATAGATTAGGAGATCAGGCTGGTTATGTACTTCATTAATCACAGCTGCCAACTTACCGTATATAGAGCACGCCAAATTTTTGAACAATATAATATTGTTCAATTATTGGCAATAAACCCACTTCAAATGAAAAATTTTGCAAACTTCTAAATTGATGGAACTTATTTTTACAGGGTTTTTCTGCTCTACTGAGACTTGAATTTGGAGTGGATTTTGTTCCCTATTATCTTCTGTATGATTTTGGAAGGAACTCGAAATGGCTACTTTTTATATGGTTTGTTAAATTTTAATGGTTTTAGGGCATACATAAAGCTTCTCTAAAGATTTGGGAATTGCCTTCCTAGTGCAGATTGTATTAGTATTGTTGTTTGTTTTGACAACATTTAACTCCTTCCAGTTTGTACAATCAATTCAGATGCACCCGAAGCATTTGTGTAAATGTGTGTAATTCATATTCTATTTTGCTGAATGAAGCTAATTAAATTCAAAACCAACTTCAAAGAATGAAACTGTAACTTTAGTGAAAAATGAGTTGGCATATAGCCCACACATATTATTAATTGCAAAAAAGTTAAACTATGATTTTTTACACTCTTGCAAAAACAATATACTTCGTTTTTCTTTGATCTTGAAAAGATCTAGTTATTACATTATCCGTATATTTAAATTTTAATACACAATAAGAATATTTGAAATTTCTAGATGCAAGATTATTATGTATGGTTTAAAAATTATCGGCATCGGGAGACTGTAAAGAAACATAATAGCCCAGTTGTCTATCGTTAAATAGCTTAAATATATCAGATTTAGTGAATAAAAATTTATGTAGACAATGAATAGATGTACAAAGAAATAACGCTATTCAGCGCGTTGCATTAAATATTCTTTTCATTTACTGAAACTTGATCTTGCGTATAATCATGTTATTCATCAAACCGTAAATACCAAACCTATGTAACCCGATGGAATTACAGTTAATACTGAATCACAAAGGATTGAAAAGCTAAATTATTAAAAAGTATGTCATCCTTTTATTGAGGCTTTTTATTGATCGTAAATCCCCCCAAGTTAGGTATATCATTTCACTCCATTTTTTGCCCGTTTGATGCAATAAAGAAAATATCCAAATTTTATTATTTTTTTTATTTTGTCGTTTTTCTGAAGCACTTAATTTAACTAATTGATATGAAATCGAGTATATTTTTGTATTGTGCTTATTCCTTTTCCCCTAATGGATATGAAAATTCCTTTTTAAATCAAATTTATGTGTTTTCAATGCTATAGTCAATAGATGAAATATTGAGTCGAATCCTAATAACGGAAAAAATAAGCGATTCATAATTACATGGTAGCTCAAGGACTCAAATATGTAATCGAACATCACTTGAAAACAAGCTTACTATAATATATAGAGTGAATCATAAGTCTAATCCTCATCATTAAAAAATCATCACACAATACCCATTTAGTATAATAATGCGGCTTTTATATCATATAAACCAGTTGAAATAAGTTTTTTTTTTTATACGTATGATGTATATTGCATGAATGCTACTCCAAGAGTGACTCGGCGTGATATTTGTAAGAAAGACGTCATTTTTGCAGAAGTGGCATTGATTGATTAAACGGTGCCAAATTAATAAAGCAATGGTGTCAAATGTTTAAAAAGACAACGATAAGGATATTTCTGCAAGTGACATGCCTAGTATGAGAGAAGCAGTTGTTGAAAATTTCGCCAATCATTTCAACGAAGCACTAAATCATACTTTCCCAACCTTTCTTGAACTGGCGCTCCCTTTTCTAGAGGGATATTTCGATATCATCCCCTTTTTCTAGTGAATATTTTGATACCACCCCCTCCCACTCTAGAGAAATAAGAGTGTACATTATACATGGTGAAAACAAGAGTTAAATTTTAAAAAAATATTCTTTAACTAATAGAATATACTTTTTTCAAAACAAAACAAAAAAACGAGTCTTACAATAGTCGCATATGATGTGTATCATCTGACTTGTTATCATGGTAAATACGCAATAGTGACTTTAATCCTGAAAGAATGAATCGGTTATGATTGGAAATAATTTTCTATCGAATAATTATATCTTTAATGAAAATTTTATTCAATTAACACAAGGAGTAATGCAGTTTTTTATCAAAAAATATTTATTATTGTTTAATTTGGGGAAGAGCGGAGACAATAGATTTATGAAAACTAAAGTATGACACATATACTTGTGATTTCAAAGTATTTGACGTGGCGCGTTTTTATCCGGATAGGACAGAACCCGGGACCTTTGGGTCCGAAGCCGAGTAACAACCACTACACCAAAATGATCACCATTGTGCGGAAGTTGTTACTGGCTTATATTGATTGTATCACTACACACTCCCCTACCAGAGAGTTGGTTGGGCGAACGAACGATACATAGTCGTTTATAAGAGCGGTCAGTTTCTTGGATGAGTTGCGTCATGTTTATCTGACGATTTTATTTTATTTTATTGCTCTCTTGCGTCATGTTTATCAGACAATTTTTTTTCCCTTGGTTCTCTTGCGTCATATTTATCTGACGATTTTTTTCTTGGTTTCTCTCTTGCGTCATATTTATCTGACGAACTATCTTTTCTTTGTGTGTGTTGTGGCTGCTCCTTCTTTTTTTTTATTCTTTTTTTTTACGAGTAGATGGCGCCACGACAGATCAGTAGAGGTTTCGCTTTTCTTAGTTAAGATAGGGTCACCAAATGAAGTGGCGCGTTTTTATCCGGATAGGACAGAACCCGGGACCTTTGGGTCCGAAGCCGAGTAACTTAACAACTACACCAAAATAATCACCATGGTGTGGAAGTTGTTACTGGCTTATATAGATTGTATCACTACATATTTAAAAATCGTTGAAAAACGGCGTCAATAACAGTACCACTGTTAGTTGTCGAAACATTTCGATTAGTGTTCATTTCGAGCTTGAGTTCATCTTTCAGAAAAGCTATGAGCGGCTCAGTTTCTGGCAAACTGAATTTAACGTTAAAATCACCACTCAAAATCATGGGAAGCGAGTGATAGTTTTTTTAAAAAATGAGCAGATGCAGGGAATCTTTATTTTTTTAACTGTTTGATTCGGAGAAATGTATGTGACAACCAAAATGACAAGACTTGCTGGTATGTGCGGTAGTCAGGCGTCTTAATTGCTACTACAATTGGACCTAAAGACGAGGATAGCGAAGAGACACCGTCAAGCGCATGCTTAAAAATTAGAAATATTAGAGAAATTCAAAAATACCCGTTCACTTAATTAGTTTTTTTTAATCGAGAAACCTTTTTTAATCACAACTAAAAATATTATATTGACATCGAAAGGAATAAGGGAAGTCAGTAGGGTAAAAATCATGGAATGATCGATTTTGAGTTTTTGATATTTCTGAAATCTGTATTTCATTACCTTTCTAGGGATATAACATTTTTGCCATATTTTCAATTAGAACTATGTCAAAATGACTTTTAAAAAATCATCAACTGGTGGGCCACGCCCCCTTTTGAAAGATATTTTCCTTTTAAATATCCTGAAACAATTGCAAAGCCTTCTTTTTGTTTATTCAAACGCAATTAACTTTAGATAACAGTTGACTGTTCGATTAACTGTATTAGTTTGGTGGCGGAATTTCGAGTTACAACATGTTTTCAAGAGTATTAAAGTATTATTTCTTAGTATTTAAAAATTTACTTTCACAAGGTATGGTTTTTTTCAAAACTACTATTTTCATAATTTATAATTTTAAAATTACTTTTTAAAAAAATAAAATTTTTCTAAATTTACTGTATGTGAAAAAAAAGCTGCAAATTTACATTATATATTCCTTATGCATTCTTGTGGATACCGAAGTGATATTTTGATAATATTACAACAAAAAAAAACATTTAGCTAAGAGCACATGTGTCAAAAAATAAACAACTTTGAATAAATTCAGTGATGATAAATAAGTCTGTTTTTAAAAAAACTAATTTTTTTTTAAAAAATACACTTTAGTATAAATATAAATGTTACTTTACTGTACAGACAAGTTTTTAAACTTAAATATTCAAAAGTTTCTGAATGAATTGTACATACAAAAATTCAGATGTGTAATACCATTTGTCGTTGCAAGAAGCTGGTTAAATACATAAAAGTACCTAAATATCATGTTTAAAAGCATAAAAACAGTTTTATTTTTGCTGTTTAAGAAATCATGTGTACAGTTTAGAGAAACTTTTGAAATTTAAAATTCTTAGAAACTTATGTTTGCATGTGAACACACAGAACACATATGAAAACTTTCGAAATGACGTAAAATCATGTTTTTTCAAATGCACACCAAAACCATACAGATAAATTTTTTCCCATTATATTTATGATGATATTTGCTCTACTTTGATATTTGTAATACATAAATGCTACAAATTCTTCTAAAATTTATAGCGATTTTGTGATAATAGATGTAAATTTTACAAAATATCTCGTTAAACAAAAACTGAAAAATGTTATGTATGTATTTTCTGACAATTTGAAAACATTTTTGATGCTTTTTTTACTTAAAATATATTGACTTGATGCTAATGTTGAAAAAAATGTGGCAAATACATGATGGAAGTCATAATTTATGTGATAAAGTGACATTTCATGTTAAAAATGCATTTTTCAAAAAGTTTGTTTATAAAAATTTATGTTCTTTTTTCTCAGAAAATAATGCAAGGATGCTCATAAAATTTCAGTAAAACATAACGCATATGTACACTGAACATAATCATGTACACTGAAGTGTGCCTTTATAAATTTTCCCAAAATAATTTAACGTAAAGCATTTATCGTAGAAAAAATTAAACTTTTCAAGAAATTCATAGTAGTATTTTTATGTTGCATGGTTTTGAAAAAACTTAACATTATATTTGAAATATCTCCATTCAGCATTAATATTAAAGTCTAATTAATATTCAGACTAAATCAGAAGTCTTAATATTTAACAGTTTCTGAGAAAAAGTACACATATATATGTGATGATACGGGATGATTTTTGTCGTTACCTGTACAGCTTGTTATGCACATAAAACTACATAAATTTCATGTTTAAAAACATAAAAACAGTTTTTTGTTGTTTTGGATATCATTTATGTAATATTTAAATTAACTTTTTAATTCTCATACTTTAAGAAATTGTGTTTACATGTGAATATACAAAGCACTAGTGAAACTTTTCGAAATGTCATATATTCATGTATTATATTTCTTAATTTGTGTCTTCTTTTTCTATAAATTTATTGTATGCATGGACTTGAATTTTTTATTTTATATTTCATATATATTGTGTATACTGAAGTGAAATTTTTGAGATATTCCTCAGATATTTAGCTAAAAAGCAGATGTCGTAGCATAGAAAAGGAAAATTTTTATAAAATTCATTATTCTACTGTGCAAAAATTACATTTTTAAACAGGCTGAACAATTTTTTTTAAAAATTTCACTTCTGTATAAAGATAAATGTTAATTTAATGCACACATAAATTTTTAAGCTTTGTTTTCAATAGATTCTTAGTAAAAGGTACATAAATATTTCCCAAAATGCAATACCCTTTTTCGTTGCACAAAACTTGTTACATTAAACAAATACACAAATTTTATGTTTAAAAACATAAAATCAGTTTTCTTGTTGTTGTTTTGGATACCATTTATGTAATATTTTAAGAATCCTTTTAATTCTGATACTTTAAGAAATTGTGTTTACATGTGAATTTATAAAACACTAATGAAATTTTTTGAAATGTCGTATAATGATGTATTACCAAAGCCATATTTTCATGTATTGACACATTTTTACATGGTATTTATGATGTTTATAGTCAACTTGGATGGACAGTAATGTATCAGAACAGAAAATTCTTCAAAAATTGATGCATAATTTGAGAAAAATGATGCAAATGCTATAAAATATCTTGATAGATTAAAAGTGAAAAATGCTATACATGTATTTTCTGAGAAATCTATGTAAAAGAAATAAGTAAAAAGTCTTAAAAGTTATTGAGAATAAGCTAATATTTAAAAAAATAGTGCAAATACAGATTCTAATTCATAATTTTTTTGATGAAGTGACATTTTATAATAAAAATGCAATTATCTAAAAACGGTGTTTTTAAAAATGCGTGTACCATTTTCTCAGAACCTATTCAACGGATGCACTTGCAATCTTCACTGAATATTACTGATATGTTAATATATATACTGAAGTGAACTTTTATTAATATACCGATACTATTTTTGTAAAAATCAGTTATCGTGAAAAAAAATGACATTTTTCAAAAAATTCATAGTGATACTTTACGATGAATGTTTTTGAAAAAACTAAACAATATATTTGAAAAATCTCACTTCAGTTTAAATAAAAAAGTCTTATTAATATACAGAAAAAAATTTAAGTCAGTACATTTAATATTTTATGAGAAAAAGGCACATACAAATGCTCAATTTAACATTAGCGGGATAGGGGGTACTGACTTACCTTAAAGTATGGAAATGATAAGCACTTAAATATTTATTCAAATAATTCCATATTACTTACTCCTATTTTTTTAAGGGATTATGAGCTTTGTCAGACGCTTAACAAGAAATGTATTTGTTAATATATAGTTTATACATTTAAAAATATCCTCAGATTTCACACACAACGAGCTCTGAGACTTTGACAATTGAGCGTAATTATCACAAGTTTATTCTGGATGAAGTCTAATAAGACTTGCTGGTATGTGCGGTAGGCGGGCGTCTTAATTGCTACTACAGTTGGACCCCCAGACGAGGGTAGCGAAGAAACACCCCAAGGCGCTGAATTGGTCAAATCAAACAGCGCGTGCTTCCCCCAACTTCCTGTTACGCATTTCCGTCCCTTTTCACGAGATCACTCCAACAAATATCCAGCAACCGAGAGTAAAGATGTTACACATCAAAAATTTCTGAAGCCTTATTTTTCACTCGCGAATCCGAAGTAGCTGTTGCCATAAAAAATTTTAAATGTGGAATACTATACCTTTAAGTCATAGATAGGATATTGTTGAAATTGAAACGTTACTGAATTTCTTTTTTATTTAAAAAAGTGAAATAAAAGCTGGCTCTTGCCTGTTATAAAGATAGGCAGCATTTTGGATGATATGAAATAATTCATGATAAACTATTGCTGTAAAAAAATAAATTGACAGTTTAAGCCTTTAAAGTTATACACGTTAATTCTTGGGTAGTATATTTAATTATGTTTCTTGAAAAATATACGTCATGAAATGCAATGGACGAAACATTTTTCTTAATGCTCATAGACAAAGACAACGTCCACTAAAAAAAATAAAATGTACTATACCATTCCATTTAATGTAGGTCTGAATGTATGTAATCTTTAAGTTTTTCCTCCAATTCCCGAACTATTGAAATAAGTGAATTTTCGTACATGTGATAGAAATTATTTAAATACATATACTAAACATAGGTAAACAGTAAAGTTGTAGTACCTAAGTTAGTACATAATCAGCGTGTTTTTTTCTCTTTTTTAGACTGTATTTCGTTAATTTATCTAAGCCCCTCCAAGCTATTTCAACGCCTCCTGATTTTCTCTGGGTTTTTTACTACCACTCCCCTAAAAGCCTCAAATGCCCACAAGAGGGCATTATCGCCCACGTTGAGAACCTATGTTCTAAATCAACTTGTGAAGCATGAACTTCAAGTATTGCAAACGCTTGGTAAAAATGCTTCATAATATTCTCATAAAGTGAAGCACATATTAAAGAATACTTGGCAGATGCTGGAACACATCGCTTAGACAATCTCTAATCTACGAATGGGGCACACGTTGAAATTTGCAGAGGCAAATGGCTTTATGAAAATCACACTATTACAAACAATATATCGGGAAAATGCAGATGTCTAATTATAATAATCTGTTCACAATAAATATTTATAACTAGGACATGACTTTTGAGTCACCCTGTATATTTAGTTCTCCTAGATCCAAATATCAAAAATACGAATGCGCATGCTGATTTTTCCTTGGTTGAATCGTAACGAAATACATAAACCACAACATTATTTATTCATAAATGAAGCTCCCATACAGCTAAACCTGAAAAACGTAATAATATTTTCAACTACGTTTACTCAATCAATCTCGCCGTTAGACGACTAACTGAGTTTCAGAATTACCTATTATCATTCCACTAACAACTACAAAAATTTTATTGTACTTCCTGTGATTCTCTTCGAAACCTCTCTCATTTATAAACTAAAGTTGCATTTAAATAATAATGCTTATCATTGTAAAGGAACCCTGTTTCTTCTATCAAATAAGACTCACAAATTATTTAAAATTGTGAATCATTCTTAAAAGATTTTCCTCATAAAATTTCATTTTAGTGCAGTGCTTCTTAAAGTTTCAATATCCGCGATCCAATATTCAATCATAATTTTCCTCGTGCCCCCCCCCCATACAATAACAATGTATTGCATTCAATGATACTATATGTTGACGCTAAAACTACGATACTACCTTAACCTCTTAAGTGCCACAGGCGTATTTTAAAGGCGTCAAAACGAGGATTTCTCCAAACGTATATATACGTCTTTCCGAAGTACGAACTTTTCTCTGCACTGCTATCCATGAAATTATTACGAATACCTTAAAATGCAATAAATTGACCTTGACAATGTTTGCGAAGGATATACTCTTACTTCAGATTTTTTTTAATTCTTTTTCTTCCCCCCCCACACACACTAATACATCTCATACACGTGCCTACTTGGAAAACGATGGCATTGGGAAACAATGCGCGTAACTTTTAATCCACAGTTAAGGGATTTTTTTAAACCAATCAAATTATAAGATGAATATTGATTTTTGGATATAATTTTATGTATGGCATTTATTAAATGGTGTCACTTGTATCTTTTAAACTTGTTTTCAACTAATTATTGTTAAATTAATTATAAAATACGTTGTGTAGCACTGATACATTTATAAGTGTAATATATCAGTGTAAATGTGCATGTTATTTTTTATTATGTCGGAATATATTTTATTTCTTTACTTTCAGTAAATTGAAAAAAAAATTAAATAATCTTTTGTTTTTGACTTCTTAATATGCTCAGGCACCCCTCGTAGAGTTGTCACGCCCCACAGTTAAGGAATGGTGGTTTTAGTGGATACCGACTCATTGGGACATTGCTAAGAATGAGCATGCTGGCTTTCTTGCTATGAAAGGAGCCCCTTGTGATCCAAAGACCTACTACGAGAATTTCAACTTTTAATTCCTGAAGAGACTCTTTACTACTATGGAACTTAATTATAGTTTTGAAATGGAGGCTGTGGAGATGTCAAAGGACAAAGATGGACAATTTTGAACGAGAACCCATCCAGGATTCCCCAAGGCTGCTAGAAAAGCTGGTGTTTCTCATTTTAGAATTTTGACAGGGCATGATTGTCTGAGATCTCATCTTTACAAAATTTGTATTACCGACTCACCGAGTGAGTGAATGAATATTTACTTCACATTATTCAGCTACACTAGAGCTTTTGGTCACGGACCTCGTAATTTTCAACAATGATCAAGTGACGAGGACGACACATGAACTGACACCCCTCAAGCCACACCAACAGGTGGACGTTTGAGATCTCGGTCGATTTAATGTGCTTTACTTTCCTACACGGGCCGATTCACCGGAATATGTTCTGTGTGACTCTGGCCAGCCTATGACCGCTGAGCATTTGAACATGTGCTCTGTTGTAATAAGTCTTAATTCTGTTGTCGAAAAATATTATAGGACACGTGCACTAATGGCATAAAGGTGTTATTGTAGTGTGTGGCAATTGTAAAATAAATAAATCTATTAACATAGTGGTTCTCAAACTGTGAGGCGCGCCCCCTTAGGGGGCTTGATAACCCTGTGGGGGGGAAACATATCGAAAATTCAGAAATAAAAGATTATTTAAGAAAATATTAATTTATTCTATAACACTTACTTAAAATACCAATTACTCAAAAGTGGCATATACAAAATTAAAAACGTATCTTGATTATTTGCAAAGTTTATGATTAAGGTCGTATTGTAGCTTTATCGTCAAATTACATTATTATTGCATTCAATATATTGTCATTGTTTGGGGAAGGGGCGTGACGAAAATTATGGTTGTAAATTGGGTCACAAACACTGGAAGTTTGAAAAGCACTGTATTAGCATATACTAATGAAGTAACATCAGTCTTTAGTTAAGGGAAACGTGCATGAGAGAAAACTGTTGCAGTCGTATCACCAAAGTTTTGTTCTATTACCGTTTATAACGGGGGTGGGCATTACGTTGATCGCGATCGACCAGGGGACCGCCAAGACATTTTGGAGTGACCGCCTAAAAATTTTACCAGTTAGTAACTATGCACGAAAAATTTCAGGATTGGCTGACAGTACACAAACTAAGCCTTCTACTGACTATAACAACAAAAACTAGTTTTAGGTTAATTTTTTTATTTTTTAATGTGTTTTGAATTGTTTCATACTAAATGTTTCATTTGATATTATTATACTTGGGGCTATTGTTATTAAGCTTGTATCTTGCATTTTAATTTAAACGCAGTTTTAAAAGTGTTTTTTTATTTTAGTTCTGTAGATATATATAAGAGTATACATACTCCGTATTTATTTTTAAGTTATAATAATAACCTTTTCCTCACCTCACCACACCAACGACATTGGGCAGTAAGGTATAAAAGAATTTTTAAAGGAAAGGAGTGCCGAGGGTAGAAGATCTATCATTCTCGTATCATGGAAGCCAAACATATTTTTTTGATTTTGTCGATTTTCCGGAACAAAAGAACAGCACAAAAAAATTACATAATAAATAATTAACATTATATAAATAAAAAAATTACTAATATCAAACATTTAATTACATTTTACATACTATATAAATGGGACTATAAGGAATCGGAAAAAATTGAAGTCTTATGAGGGAGGGTCCGGACTCGTTGACCCCTCCCTCGACCTTGTATGCGCCACTGACACTAGGTGGACCACAACTCTATAAAAAATTAAAAGTAGCTCGCACCCTGAAAAAGTCTACCCACCCCTGGTTTATAACATGAAAGAATTATTCTTAAATTGATCCCTATGAAGAATTTTTTTTATATATTCCGTAATAAAAAGCTATGTTTACGATCTACATGCAATTTACCTTTTCAATCTTCAGATTTGATTGATTTAGTTTAATTCATATGTTGCTTTTTATAAACTCTCTTGAAAGAAACTGTAAGTTTCATAAGCGCATTAATTTAAATCATTATATATGAGAATTTTAAAAGGGTTTTAAAACTGAAAATTAATGTGTAGAAAGTTTTATATTCCACTCCTAAGTTTACTTTAACATGGCTTTATTAATCTTGTCACCCTTGACATCCTTCTGATACGTGTAGAGAAACCTAATTTAAATTAAATCACTTTTTCTCCACTTACACTTATCCCCAATTTAATCGCGTCTTATTTTAAATTTAAATTTATGCATTTTTGTTTCAATTTTATGTTGCTGTGGTACAAATGATTTCTTTATTCCTTAGTCTAAAGATTAAATTTAAATAAATGTTCGAATAAATTTGTAAAGTTTTATTCATTCAGTTCTTTGTTGAGTATTTATTCATAGCGTTTATTTATTCATTTTTATTCGTCACGTAAGAGTTTCAAAATAATTGCTTTGGTTCTTACTAAAAATATCCTTTTCCGGAAAATTTTCCAAAGAATGATGTTCATATTGTTTTTAACATTAAGTATCGTACATGCTTAAGGAAAAAAAGAACATGAAACATTTTTTATTAAATCGAAATTTCTGTTTTTTTTTTCTAAAAATAAGTATATATTTTCAATAAAGGATGGTCTTTATTTCCGATTTCTTGAAAACATTAATCAATTTCTTCCTTATTTTCCAAAAGTGAAAACTCCAGATAAATTTATATCTAAAAAATATGTATTGATTCTTTACTAAACAGAGGACCAAAGTTATAATTAATTTTTGGAATTAACATGAAAAACACTGAACATAATAAGACATAAAATAGTGTTTGTATTAACGAATGTATGAATTACTTAATAAAATATTAATCTACTTCAGACTTCATAATAACCACGATTTTTGAGTTAAAATAAGATTGTTAATTAAAATTATCTCAAATATATCAATTTTATGTGAAAAATTGCTTTGCATAATTTTAAAATGTATCAAAATTGAAATAAAAGAAATTCATCAGAAAACAAAATTAAAAGAAACTCCATCATTATATAAAGATGAAAATACATTATATTGCAACAAAAGTAACTGGAACAGGTTCAGATTTATTTTTTTATCTATAAAATGAATGAGTAAATGAATATTAAGTTTGAACTGTTCAGCATTTCAAGGGCTTTCGAAGATGGACCTCGTAATTTTGAACCATGGTCAAGACATTTAAAATGAGAATAGCAACTGTAAATGCTTGAAAACTTTATTAATTTAAATGTCAGTTCCTAACTTTAGTTTGTTATAGCAATATTTTAAAAATTAATTTAATATTTAGTTAATGAAATAATAAAAAATAACAAATAAATCAAGAAAATTAAGCAATTTCCTACGTTTAACATTAACATTTTACCAACTAACATCCATAAACTTTTGAAAAAATAAAAAAAGAAATCTTAGAGAAAAATTAAATATTTAATTATAAAAACATGTTTATCTTTAAGACAAAATATCAAGAGCTCCAATTATATTCGTTAATACATATTGTGAGTTAACAAATGCATTAAATTAAAAAGGCACTAATGTAACTTTACATATTTTCGCATATCAATGAAACAGACACTAGGAAAAGCAAGATCGGACTTTTTTATTTCCTTTCCACAAATTATGTAGGCGGGATTTCAGTGTCTCTAAAGGCTTATTACTTAAGGGGAAAAAACCGTAGTATATAACGATTTTCTTTATTGTAGACATATTCAATATAATATATTGAAAAGATCATGAGCATTTATTAATTTTCTTACACAGTCTAGACACATGTGTCAATAAATAAATTACATTATTTTTTGCTTAATAGTCTGATCCATCATATAATGTATTAAATATTAATTATATTAAGTAATATTTGATGAGTAACTCTTAGCTGACGTCAAAAAAGTAGGAAAAAAGCGGGATTCGGCAAAAAAAAAATTAAAGAGGAATGACCTGAATATATATCACTTCAGAAATCCAGAAGATAAGAATAGCTAACATTTATTGTCTTCATTTCTAATCTAGAAAATCATACGAATAATTTTATTAAATAATAGGTGTTGCGCAAATTACTAATATTCCATACACCCTTAATGGCATTAATACCAAATGGTTTCAAAGTAAAAAAATTAAATATCAGTGTTGATTTCCATCTTTTCAATACCACAAACTAAAATCTTAAATAGCAGAGTCTATAGAACGGTATTTTAACTTAATTAATAATATCATTACTATTCTGTCGATATAAAAGACAATAAACACATGAATAAATAATAATTTCCATTTGTGAAACCTCCAACTGAAGACATGTTTTATATGTCTAAATGAAAAGACATAAGCTTAACTTCTAGTATATTCCTCTAAATTTTATACTATGCTATTCAAAAGCTGGGAGATTATTTTGTTTAACATGCAATATTACTTCCGTAGCTCCTTGATATAGCTTATAAGTGGAATATGGATTCATCCGTTATTAATATATGCATTTCTCTCTCCCTCTTTCTCCATACACAAATGCCAATCTAAGGAATAACAAACTCATAAATTAAAGATAATGACAATTTTCGAATATTAGCTTAAAAACATTAAAAAAAAAGCATTCACAGAACAAAAACAAATATATAGTACAAAAGTTTCCAATAAAATAACCCAAATATTCCCAAATACAAATGGATAATACTTATTATGTGTAAAAAATATAGTATGATGGTGATAAGTTTCTTTGTCATGTAATTCATTTCATCCAGTACAATATATCTACACGCTGATAACTTGTTCAACATGTCTTAAAAAAAGTCATCCCATTTTCAAATTATTGTTACATAAAATGTTGTAACATACCTATGAGGTGAATGACTTGTTGCATCCAGTAGCTGAAGTATCTCAAATTAATACCTAATAGATAGAAAATACCTGTGTCATTCTCACAATTGTTCTCTTCTTGAAGATAATCGTCTTCGATAGTTGCATTTAAGAGACATGTGTTGTAATTTGCAATGGGGATATTTGTATCTTTAACGGAATAATATCGTGATAAATTTAACCTGTCAGGTTTTTGTGATGCATACAAATAAATGTTCCAGAACCAAGAATAGTGCCATATCAAAAGAGAACATCAACGACATCGTTCAATATTCAGAGATATCATTTTTTTCTCAGTTCTCTCGACTTGAAGATATGATGTAAATCAAATAGCACTGAAAATATATGTCCATATTGCTGCTCAGTTAACCTTCTCGCTAATATAAGGCTAGTTCGCTTAGCATGCGAGTGGATGAATCGAATACATTTGACAAACATATACTACTAATTTACTGCATTCTGACCTTTTATTGCAATAAATAGTTAAATTAGTCTGTCATTACTAATCTTTTAGTCATAGAGGGAGTAGTATTAAATATATATTTACACATTTCTGTCCTCTAGCAACCACTACTATAGCTTGTAACGAATGGCAAAAAGACGGACAATAGTACGACGCACTCTTTTGGATATGTGAAAACTTACCCTGTCAAGACTGCCAGCTCGGTGAAGAAAGGAGATGCCAATATCCACGCTCGAAAACCTCTCATTATTTTGTATAGTATTAACAATTTCTGATGTAATTATAACTATGCTCAATTTTAATGTGAATTATTTTGAATTAAAAAGGATATTATATATATATATATATAATTATTAATGCTAACCACCGTTCTATTTTTTGAAGGCAGGATATAAATGGCACCCAAAGTGGGGCTATTCGTAAAGCTGATATGTATTGCTAGTTACATTTTTTCTTGATTTTATTACTGTTAAATATACATAAATATCTGTAATCAAATATAAGAGAAAATCAGGATGTTGCCAGCCCGATTCCAACGGCACAAGACTTGCCAGAAATCAAATTATTTGGAAAATGGCGTGCCATTTATAACCTGCACTCAAAAAGTACTACGGTGGTTAGCTCCAATAATTTTAATATCCTTTTAATTTTTTTTAAAAAAATCACATTCAGAGTGTGAGTACAGTTACAATTACATCAAAACCAGTTAATACTTCTCAAAATAACAAGAGGTTTTTCGTGAGTGGTTGTAGGCATCTGCTTTCTTCGAAAATCTGTCAGGCTGACTGCATAATTGTTTGCACGACCAAAAGAGTATGCACTATTGTCCGTCTTTTTGCCATTCGCTACAAGTTTATTTAAGATACTCTGCGTGATTCCAGATTTCTCGGATATTCCATTGTGGTATTTTTGCTGATAAATATTTCTACCTTAAAAATATCTGAATAAGTTCTTTGCAGTATTTGTACACATTACTTGTGTATGACATTCTGCCACAGTAACGACTTATTTCATAAATCACACTATCCTGTTTCTTATGACGTTCTTCGTAATCATCCGTTAGCTTAGTTCAGAGTGAAATACGAGAATGTACTGTTTTAGAAAAGTTCTTCGTATACGAAAGAAGAAAAGACGTTTACTGTAATGCACTTCCAGCGATTCTCAAACATCCTTATTTTTTCAAAAATTTTAATTCACTTGTGAGTTTAACATATCCTGATTACATTTAAAGGATGCTCTAAATTATAAAAAGTGAATAACATACATAAATAAGGTATTTCAGCATTGTTTTATAAATTTCAAATTGACCTAGAAATGATAACTCATTCATTTAAGCGCTATTTTAGCCGTATAAAATTAATCTTGAAAACCCATACAATGGATATTGAACAGTTCTTTGAGAATACGCAAGAAAAGTGATGGTAAAAAAAAAATCGAAATGCAAATTCAATTGAAGATTATTTAGTAGGTTAGATGTTAGATCTCCTGGATAAGAGTTTAGAAAGTATCAACTGACAGTCACTAAAAACGCTTGAGGAATGTTTAATGTAGTTTTGTAGTTTTTAATAGAAAATTATTTGGTGGTGAAAAGACACGGAAATTATATCAGATTTTTTACTAATCTGATCTGGCACACAATACATGAGATATGAATTACTAAATACGTTCCATGTAAGATCCTAAGAAACAGGAGAAAGGGAATGGTTTCCCGGATAAAAAAAAGAAAAGGACCGATTGTCATCGGGGAGTCTGAAGGCAAGATGAATAAGAAAAACTCAGGTAAGCTCTTTCCCTTGTTTCACACGGAAGACAAACTAAATAAACCCATTCTCTTTTGGCTGCACCGCTTTTTTGTTGCAGTGTTTCTTACTTCACCCACTAATGGGAATCGATTGGGCCCCCGGCACACTGAGGGACCCAACCGACCGATAATGAGGCTAAAACGTCCGTCGTTTTTATCGTCTTTTCAGGTTCAGATTTATTTATTTTTTCCCCTTCTCTCTGTATCCTTTCTTGTTCCGTTTGTAGCTCGCATGAAGACGTAACCGTGTACTAATGAGAGGCGAAAGGCTGGGAAAGTGGATGGAAAGCTTTATCGAGTACTTTCATCTTGTTATTTCTCAAACTAATAAACATGGGCGACTGTCTTCAGCCATAATCTGAGAAGTCCACCTTGTTCTTTTTTAATATCCTCCGGGAATATCATCGGGTTTAATGCTTTTGTGCGTTCTTGCTTAAAAGAAATTAGTTTTCTCGTAATGGGAGATAGAAAGAATTTGCAATCGTTTAAATACTTTTAAATACTGATATTACAAAGTCAGTTAGCGTTCTTATGTGTTTCTATGACCAAGTTTGAAACTATTTAGAAGTTATTTAATTTACTGAAGAAGAATTAAATAGAAAATCATCTGAAGTAACTGCTTTTACCAGTATTTCCTAAGATAATGAAAATGTCTAATACTTTCTGAATATTGCATTAGTACACCCTTTCACAATACTAACTAAATGAGAAAATTTTTATCTTAATCCTACAATAGCAGAATTCAACATTAAGGTCTGCTTTATGCTATTTGTAATGCCCAGAAATATGAAATATATAAAAGAAACAAAATAAATGAAACATAAATTATTTCCCCACAATATATAAATATATATGATTCCTACAAGGATTCAAAAAATTTCAGTTATTTTCATTCGAAAAAAATATATTTCAGATTAAATTGTTGATTGAAATTTATTTAAACAAAGTAAAATAAAAAAAATAGATAGTTGTTAAAACTAACAAAATTTATTTCATGAATTAATATTCTGACATCTTTACGTTAGCCCTCTTTTAAGTCATAACAATTAAGTATACTTTTATACATATTTCTTTCTAATACTCTCCCATTCCAGAGCTGGACTCAAATGGACAGTCCCTCCATCTATGAGTATAAGATCCCTGGCCAAAAGGGGACAGAGATAAAAGGAAGAGCATGACTTTTGACGTGGTATTAGGCGCACTCTTTTTGAGTGCAAATGCATTATGTTACGTGAATAAGAGTTAGTACACTTTTCTGAGTTGTGTGTTCTGTGTTTTAGTGAACTTAACTTATTCTTCTGTAGAAAACTGCTTGTGTGAACTGTTTTTAATGCTTAAATACAATATTTCAGAGTAAGGTTCAAGTTTGGTTAAAGTTAAATTTAATTTCAGTGCAATAGTTAAATGAATTTTTTATGAAAAAAATTGATTTTTTTTAATCAAATTGATTACAAAAAGAAACAGTGAAGTTGTTAATGGTAATGTGTCATGTAACATACGACATTAGAAATAGTTCCTTCTAATTTTCTCTTTTTTTGTTAATTTTAATTGATAATTTCTTAAATATCGCTTTTTCCTTTATTTTTCTTCTTTGGCTTAAAAATGTTTGCAATATTGAAGAATAACAAAACATTTGAAATTATAATTAATTATAAAGTTCACACACAAGTGAAACATTGTAGCTCTAATAAAGAACAAATCATTTCTTAATAAAAGTCATGGATAGCAGACAATATGAATAATAATGAATCGTGAGTTATTTTAGATGTAGATGTTTCGTAAAGAGCACTTACCAATTATTCATTATTCTAAACTATTTGAGTAAACATTCCTTTAATGAATAATTTATTTTCGCTTGACCTTTTTAGCTAATTCATTCTATGTAGATGAAGATCCAGCGAAAACTGATTAATCTTCCGAATAATTTCAATCAAATTTCCGTAAATAGTCTGGATTTAGAATGTTTTGATTCCTCTTAAATTTCAAGCATTGGAATTATTTGCTCTCTCGTTTTAACTTTTGGAACTGCTTGTTACTTTTGGTGGTAATGTGAACTAAATAAATCGTCTCCTTAGGCCACGTAGCATTAACGTTTCTTTCAAATGAAATAATTTTATAATGCTAATCTGAATATAATTTATATAACTCCCTTATTTGAGAGTTTTGGAGTTTTGGTATTGAAGGTTGTACATTTATTTAGTTCAGCTTAGCTTTTCTTAAATAAAAAAAGTTTCTAAACTCAGATTTTAATATATTTTGCTTGTATTTCTACATATGGTCGTGAAGCAGTAATAAATTTATTATGTTCTTTCAAAACATCGACAATGTTCAAGATGTTGGTAACTTCCTTTTCGCATGTGTTACTTTTGCTGAATTGGCAACCATGGTTTTTTTTTTCTAAGTAATGCCATCAATAGGTTGTCTCTAATATGAATTTTTTCTGGAAGCAAGAACATTTAACGATATTCTTCATAAAATAGCCTCTCAACAGCTAAGTGCATTTTCCATATAACGAACTTTTATAATGTAAGTAGTTCAATTTTTTTCTCCCTATTTTTAAAGTATTTCCGGATATTTAAATTTATTCTATTTTTTAACTCATTTCCTGGATGTCATAAACCAGGAACTTGTCTTATTAGGTGCCTAACATGCAGTGCTAGATAATTCTGAGCGTTTCATTCTAGAAGTGTCCTCCCAAGAAGGATCCCCATATTGCCCCATTGACTAAAAAAACGTCTATATTCCCTTTCAGCTTCAGTGGGGTTGTCTTGAGTCCCCGTGTCCTTAAACTAGTTTCCTTTCATTTGTAGAGTTGATTTTTTGTCCTGCTATCCTCGTTTCCGGTAGCTTGAAAATGTCAAAACGTAGCATCGAACAAAAAAAAAATAACTCTTCAGAAAGTGAAAAAAGGCTTCGAGAAAAAAGGATATTGCTTTGAAAAGTTAGTATTCCCACGAACAGCTAATTAACTATTATAAAAATTCGAGAAAAGCTACAAAATTATGATTAATCGAATTTTGGCTCAAAACGCTTACAATGTGTTTATGAAGATATTGACGAGTCAGTTTTGAAGTTGATACACACAGTGCGAGAAAAAATAATCCAATCTTTGGAGCTGTCATAACAGGGAAAGCACTTCAGAGTTTGCGAAGGCTTTGGGATAAGACCAATTTCTAGGTATCAATGGATGGTAATGGTAACGGCCTATCTAGTTCCCCAGAAGATCGGGAAGGCAAACAGATTGTCAGATCAGCTGTCACAGTGCATGATTCATTGTTATCAACCATCAGACGTGCGATCCACACACGAGTATCCACCATGACCCTCCACAGACGGCTGATAGGGTTGAAACTTAAGAACGTACCAACAACTACGCTCCTGTCACTCACGCCTACACAGATTATAGTGGTGCTTGGCTCGATAAGGTTGGAATCATGCTGACTATGGACGTATAGTGTTTAGCGATTAATCTCGCTTTCAATTGTGTCCTGACGATCATCAAAGACATGACTGGAGACGACCAGGCAAGCATTCAGATCCTGCTTTCCTTATTACACGCCACACAAGCCCTCAACCAGGGGTTATGGTCTGGTGTGCCATTTCTTTTGACAGCCGGAACACTTTGGTATTCATTAGAGTCTCAATTACAGCACAGTGGTACGTCGACGACATTCTGAGAACTGTTTTGCTACATTTTCTTTTGCAGTAACCCTGGTCTTATTTTTCTGCAAGATAATGCCGGACCACATACGGCACGTGCTGCTATGGGCTGTACTAAAGCTTGTCAAAAACTTCAATAGCCAGCCAGATCACCAGATCTCTCTCGAGCATATCTTGGATATGATGCGAAAGCGACTGCATCTAATAAGGAATGTTGATGACATGGTCTGACAACTGGAGCAAATTAAATTTTGCAAGAAATATCGCAAGATACCCTCAGGGTGATTTATCACATTATGCTATGTCGTGTGGTAGCTTGTATCCAGGCTAGAGGTGGGGCAATACCTTATTGAGTTCATTTAATTGTAACTATGTAGTTATGAAATAAATCATTAATCGTTTTGAAATTTTAATCATTCTCTATTCTGTACATAATCTTTCTACCCTCCAATGTTTGTCTCTGTCAGAGAACTCGTTCGGAGTGCGTCATTTTTTTTGTTACAGAGTGTATTTGCTTAATTTTGAGTAAACAATGTATCCCTCAACATTCTTTTTCCTTGGTACTTTTCTTTCCTTTTTTTTTTGATGGGTAAGATATATAAAATAAAGATATTAATGCATAAAAAGCCGTGAATTATTACTTTTTTAATGTATAGTGTTTATGAATTTAAAATTTGTTTCATGTGGTTTATAAAGTATATTAAAAGATGAACCTCAGTTTTATAAATTTTTCATATAGTAAACATTTTATGGGATTTAGCAGCTTCATTCAATAGAGAGAGAGATCCAACTCTCTCTCTCTCTTTATATATATATATATATATATATAATGAACACTTGAAGGTAAATTTTGCATAACATTTCTTCAAAAATGAAGCATACATATTTATATAATTTTTATTGAAATATTTACAATTCTATATATGAGTATGACTAGGCTCAGATACAAATTCAAAGTTTTTTATTTTATTTTTCTTTTAATGTAAACAATTTAATAATTTAAAAATTTAATACAAAAAATTTCAAAAACTTAGTTATAAATATTTTACATTATAACATTTTCACTTTTCAAAAACAATAAAATAAATAATCTATTATTACCTATCAAAAACGTATTTCTCCCCTTTCCTTCAAAACTTATCCAAATTATAAAATATTCAAATACTTTACATGAGTGAATGCAAATGGGAATTAAAATTTGAATGAAAACGTGCCTCTTGAAATATTAATATACTCGTACCTTCTTTCAGTTATCCATATAATTAGAGTTTAACTAATTCATACACAGAAAAATCGTTTTTAGATGAACCATATTTTTTTCCTGGTATTCGCATTCTAATAAATCAATATCATACAAAAATAGGAATATGTTTAAGTTTGTTTAATTATGTCTAATACAAATCCTCACCGTTGATCTCAACACTTAAAAATGTGTTAAGGAACTTTATTTGTGTTTCCAAAGAACTCATAAGTACAGATTCCTGTAAAATATTTTTTTAAATTATTTTCCGTGATTTCTTTTAAATTTTCTTTTTTTACGGCAGAAACACAGATTTACTTAAAGAAATTTAACGCATGATTGCTGATTTGTTTTTAAATTCATCCGTGCGAAGATCTAGAATTTCAAATACATTTCAGCTGTGACTTTTTGATTTTGATTTTACCATACATAATAATTAATTTTTAAGCCATTAGAATTTATGATTTAATTCTGTTTTTGGCAACAACTGAGAATAAGTTTTTTTAAGAAAATGAAAACGACGTATCTTAAACGAATCGGCTGTTTTTTTTAATGTCATTCAGAGATCAAAGAAGAAAAAGGGCAACATAAAATAATCATTTTTAATTGTAAATTAAAGATGCCGTGTTGATATTAATTTTTAAAGTTTTAATCTAAAGATTTTTTTTATTTTTTTTGTTCACCAAGTGTTAATAAAAAATAAAAAAAAGATCCATTTTTAAATTCACTCTTAAAACTTGTGGTATCTTTATCTTTAGTGCTTCACTTTTTTATATCAGCCCAGAAAATATTTGGTAATTCAGCTATATTCATGTAATTGACATAGTTATTTTATTTAAATAATTGTTCTTACCTTGGCGTCTAAATTGTACCACTTTAATTTTTTATCCATTTATCTCGATTATAATTCTGTAAAAACTCATTGATGAGAGGAATGAGGATACCAGTGAGTTTAACATAAAAAGTTGAAGTATTTAATTAGTAAAAATATTTAATTTTTATGTTAAAATATTATTTATACAAATTTTCACTTTAATTGTATTATGTTTTAAACTAATTATTATACAGTTAATGATATTTATTTGAAAAAAATTATGCATTGTACGTGTTATATGTAATGTAGAACAATGTTTCATTACAATTCAAATCGTATTTTGTTGTAACGTCCATTTTCACTGATATACGTTTGAATATTAAAGGACGTTTCAAAAATATTGAACTAAATTTTATATATGAGTTTGTTAAAAATAAGGGAAATTATAACAAAAAGATAGTTATTTAAGAAAATATTGTAAACAATACTGTAAATTTTACCTGCTTTGTTCGATTGTATACAACATGTAAATAATGATTTACAACGTTTTAAATATTATCACAAAAATAACCAAGCAATAATGAATAATTAAATAAAATAATTTAATGGTTATGCACATGCCTCTCATTTTAACAAATATGCCATTAAATGTATTTTAATAAAAATTTAAACAAACACATTCAACATTTTATTAAATAAAAAGTACTAAAACATTATAAATACAAAAAACTTCAATCAAAAAATTTGATTCTTATTATTAATTTTTAGATATTTTGTTTAAATAATCCAAATTACGAAAAGTTTAAAATTTTGATTTAATTGACAAGAATAACTGTCAATGGAACATAGCAAATTAATCATATTTAAATTTTTATTTAGTTTTATACCTGTAATAAAGACTCTTAAATATAATAGAAAGCTATTTTATGTGGGATGATGATGTTTGAGTATTAGATTATGTTAGGTTTCTGAATCTACATGAATCACTATTTAATTGTAATTGTAAACAGCTCCTATTATAAAAAAAGCAATATCCCTTTTCAAATGTAATTTTTCCTTAAAATTATGGAAGTTCGGTGGATTATTTTGGAAATTCTTTAAATTTAGTTGCATCCAAATTAAATTGAAGACCTACTAATGTCCTTACTTTTGTGATTAAATATTATAGACGTAAGCAGATTTTAAATACATTGAAAAAAAAACAAATGAAACGTAAAATTCAGGTAAAGAGTGCATAAAAGTAATAGCTTGATATATATAGAGAATTAAGCATAGTCAGTTATTATAACATAATACCCTACTTATTGGTAATAAGGTTTAAAACATTGTACATACCCACACACTCATCCTTGAGATCAAAATTTCTTAATCAAAATATTTTCTTTCACAGTCTTTTAGGAAAAAAATGTTTATTTTCTTAAAAAAGAAAAAAGATTTTCAAGGCATTCTGTAAATTTTCCTTTATTTTACTTTTTGAAGATCTTTAGTTATAAGAACAACATTTTTCAAAATAAATTTTGATAGAGTTATTCTTTAATTTAACCTTAACATACTTAACATTATTTTAAAATTATTTTTGATTAAACTTTTGCTACTTAATAACTAGTGTCTTTTCTTTAATGCATAGTAGTGTTACATTTTTCTGCCTGTTACAACCAAATTAAAAGTTACTGGAGTAAATAGTATGGAGAGTGATAATTATCTTAAGGGAATAATTATCTAATATATTGCCCTCTCATGAATGGATTAATAAACAAGACTAAAGGTAATGCTGTTTATGATAGAAAAGCGCAATGTATTTTGCAAAGATTCTAGATTCTTAGAGCTAATTTATTTTTCTTTGTCCCTCTGGTATGGCAATATTCATATTTTTATTTCTTTGTATCCGAAGTAGCTTAACTTCAATGTGTTCTGTTTTCATGATTTTTTTTCTTATTGCAGAATTTTTTTCTGATGGCTTGTGATGTTTATATATTTTTTAAAAAGATCATAAAAAGATTTAAATTAAATTTTTTTCTACTTTTTCTTTTCTACTAAGAATTAATTTGCAATCTCTTAAAATTTGTTGTATAATAAAAAATTCTAAGTTGAAGCTATCCAATTCGAAATTGTTTTTCCAATTATATAATTATATATTGAATCATGCATATACAAGTTCATCTTATTTTAGAAAGAGATATCTGGAAAAAAATCTCACAAAAAATTTAATTGCAAGTGTTTGATATAAATTAACACACTGGTTGATTCATTTTTATACATTGGAAAAATAATGAATATATATCTGATTTAACTTTATCTTTTTTTAAAATATCTATGCTTCCATAAGTTAAAATAGTAATCCTATTTTTATCCTAAATTTTTTAAGAAATTAATGAGAGAGATATATGGTGTTAAAAAACATTATGCAAAAATTTCGAAAAAAGCAATGCATTTAATTATAACTACTAATTATATTTTAAGGTCCTCTCCACATTCAAAAATGAAGAATTGCTTCTTCAATGAATCATGTATTTTTAAACTTTCTTACTGTATCTCTCACTATGAAAGATAATTATTACTTTTAAATATAGGATAGATCTCATATTTTATAGCATACATTTATTTTTCAACAGCATGACAAAATAATTTCGAAAAATGAACCGAGAAACAAGCTGTTGGTGCAACTTGGCATTCTTTTTAAATCAATCGTCCAAGTGGGAACTATACTAGGACTTTAATTCAAATATATTTAAATGAAAATAGACAGTAAATAAACTTCGGTGTATATATAACTAAAGAATATATATATATTCAAAATGAAAAATTCGCTTAAAATTTTAAAATTGCTGTATATTGTTTTTGGTAGAAATATTTGAATCTCAGTTGTTTTTCCCCTACGTTTATAATTTTTAAAGTTAAATAAATAACAGTGTAAAATACAATTAATTGATTCTAATATTCAGTCTATGAAATCCATTCATTCTGTTTAGGAAATCTGTTGAGCATGTAATATTTACCAAAACACAAGATATATATTGGAAAGGTAAGATATGGCTTCAATATTTTACTTACAATCTCTTATATTTTGATATATCTCTATCTAAAACACACACACACACATATATATATATATATATATATATATAGTAACATAAAATGAAAGAAATACATGGCATAATACAATTGATAATACAAAATAATATCACTAACAAAGCTAGAAGATTCAAACCAGATTTAAAGAAACACGCTTTAAAAATAATGGAAGAGTCTATTATAGAAGAATTAACTAAGCGTATGTATAACATGGAACAGAATTAGAACTTTAAAATGTAAGAAGCCAAAAGAGTCAATAGACTAAAATGAAGACTTGTTATGATTTCTAAAGCTGTTGCTGAATTAGGACCAGCAAAATTAGGGTTAAATATATTTTATGGATCCTACCTTCCCCTGTTCAGCAGAAATTTTATACATAACAGGAAAACATACCAATATTGAAAAGTTAGGCCTAAAACCAACCACGTGTAATTTGCAACCAAAAGAAAAATAAAATATAAATATATATATATATATATATACTGGAAGTATCGTAATTTATCAACATTTTCAATCTACCTTAGAATTTATTTCTTTTCTTAATATAGCAACCATATCTGAAACATTCTTGCTAAAATTATTTTAAGAGCTTATGACAGAACTTATTTTAATTTGGTACACACAACATGTGTCAATAGCAATATATTTACTAACATTATTTCGGGATTATTATTCGTAAATTTAAGTGAAGATTAGCAAATAAAGTTAGGTGTGGTTAAAATCTTTAGGGTTAAAATTTAAAAAGAAGAGTAACAATTCCTCATTTTAACGAGTTTTCCATAACGAATTAATCATTTTTAAAATATGCAAAGTTACTTGTAAGCTAGATGTTCTTGAGTATTTAAAGAAGTTATTTTATTAGGCAATAAGAAACTTTTAAAAAAGTAGCTAGACAAAACATTGGATTAAGCTTTTATTTCACTATTTATTTATACACAACACTTACATATTTACATTTATATATTATTATACACAATAATACAAAAATAAAACTTTTGGCGGTCCATCGGTTGTTCAGTCCCAGGAATCTAAGATCTAAGTCATAATAAAACTCTTTTATCGCGTCTTTGTTTTAATTTTTATCCATATTTTTGCAACCAGTCAAAGGGATATTTCAATTGAAACAGGGAGGAAACATTGAAGCAAAGGTGTTGATGTTTAAGAGTGGAAGACATAGTTTTTTACGAAAAGTCCGAGTTGATAAGAAACGATATCGTAAACACTCAATCTACTACAATATGCATATCTAAGGTTTCACTGACAACAGAGAATTGATAAGGTTCAATATATGACGTGTTTTTGAAAAGTGTGTAAATATTTAAAGACATAATCATTTTTTATTCAATTTTAGACAAAATCTGTGGGTTATATAAATTTTAAAAAAAGAAATAGTGTAGACTATTTGTTATAGTTTTGCTAGACTTGTCATTGGAATTTATGCATGCGTTTTTAATACAAATCGAGCTGCTTAGCACCGTCAAAGCTAAATAATAATATAATGAAATGATCGTAATGTTATAACATAATGATTTGGGATTGTATTCTTTACGAAAATATGATCCAATTTTATTTTTTCTTTCTTCAAACTATGAAACAATTTCGGAGTGTAACAAGAGATTAATTTTCCTTTAAAATAAATTGCACAATAAGTATGAATATGCTGTTTAAATTCAGTTGCATTATATGTTTCGATGGAAATATATATGGTATTGCCAAAGTAAAAATATTCTCTTTTCCTAGACAATACAATTTAAAGATTGATATATGACTTCCAACAAACACTATTTAACATTTATATGTTTAGGACATACTACAATATGATGCTTCCTTATGGAAAATCATCATCTACAAAGGTATATACAGATCCCAAATCATTTAAAAAATCAACATATATATTGAAAATTTTCTGGAGGATTGTGTTTAACAATTAGTAATAATTTTTAATTCACTCCACATACATTTTTCCTTTCCTTTTTGTTCTTCTTTTTCTGCTCTAAAAAAATTTAGAGTCCCATTGACCACTTGTTTTGTTTCTCAAAAACAAATAAATATACAAAGCCTATGTACATATAACAAAATTTTTCTTTATTATTTCCATAAATTTCTGAAATAAAATCAAAATTTATTTTTCAAATAATGAATAATTGCCTTATCTATGCAACAAGTATATAAGCAAGATTGTAAAATTAAACCCTTTAGATTTTTTTTTAATCTACGAGTACAAATTTTGCATTAATTTGTTAATATTTTTGTCAAAAATTGAAATATTATTTTTGAAGAATAATAAACTCACAATGAGTAGGATAAACCACTTACAAAAAGGAAATATGCAAATAATATTTTTTGTCATGAGAAAATTATTTCAATAAAATTACCAAGCAAATGTTTTTTTGTTTTGTTTGCATTTAATATTTTCTATTAATTTTTTTTTGAAAATAAAATATAGTTCTAATGAATTTTTAAAATCAAATTTTCTTATTTCTGTGAGTTTTTTTAAATGATTGCGGTTTCTTCAGATAAATATTCTAACATTGTAGCATATAAACATTTTACGAATTTGCAACGTTAGATAAAGTATTTTTAACAACGAATTAATATACAGCACTCGGACAGTTACATACAACAATATATAAACATTCAGTGTAAAGTACAAAACGATGTATATGAAGCCTTGACAACTGTGACACTCATGCGTTCACGTGAACAGCAATTTCATAAAGTCTTATTGTGAGAAATACGAGCAATAAATGTTTTCCTTTTTCAGATGAATCATCTGAAACTGATATTAGTGCATTGCAAAAAGTCCTCCACAATCAACGTTAGCAAATGATCTTTACCTGCAAGTTATAAGTCTTAAAAATTGAAATGAAAACATTAAAAAAAAAGAAATAAATCATGGCTTTTGCAAGTTTCAAACATAAAAAGCATTTCTTCAAAATAATATTTTTAATTTAAAAATTAAAATAATGTCCCTTATCAAACGTTCTCAGTTTTTGTCTATTTCACTTTTAGTTTTAATACTTTTGTTCACTTGATATATGCGCCCTACATTCAATAATTGAAATAATTTAAAACAATAACTTAATTGAGTTTCAAAATAAAGACTAAATGCTCTTAAAAAACTGTAAATTTTCCTTGTTTACTATATTTAACCAATGCTCTGAACTGTTATAAATTGCTCTGAAATATTACGCTTTTATTGAAGAAAAATGTGAAATTTAAAGTGTGTCAAAAATCATACCAGCACATCAAGTTAGATTAAACTTCGTAGAAAAATGCCCATGAAATTATTCTTTCTTCACAATTCAACAGATACGCATAAATTAATGTCCTTTAATCTTTTATTTCATATTAATCAGGTTATCACCATATGCCTTGATAATCCAGCTTAGCAGTATAACTGATGCAGTTTATTTCGCTATCACTATTCGCTTAATAAAACTTGTTCTTCCAAATATAAATCTGTAGCATATATTGTAACATTACTTGAAGCTTGTTCCTATTCAAAGGCATATATATTTTTCTTTTTGTTCATACTCTTTCATATAAATATCATCACTTAATGTGTTCCCTTAAATACTGAGCATATAGCATTTATAATGCACAATCGTAATGCTGATCGAAGTATTTGATCGTTGTCCAAGTTGATTCGGTTTCACTCACAAGAATAACGCCAATGACTTCAGAGCTAAAAATTTTCAACGTTTTTACAATTTACAAACTTTTAAATCCAGTTAATTTGTGCTCATTGACAGCAAAATCATGGTACATGTCAGGACGCAGTTAATTAAATAGAGATATACAATCTTGTCATCGAAATTTTTATAGCTCTCATCTGTTTCCTTTCATGAACACCAATTGTTTAATTGTTGATTGGCGTAATTGGCAATCTCTTGAAGAGCGATGACCGCACATTTAAATGGATTGACATCTATTTGTAATTGGTTAATCAGTTTTTTAACTTCTCTTAAATCAGATTAAGAAAAGGATAGCCACAGGTACATGAAGACCAAACTAAAGAATCCCGAAGACGTAATGCCATTAATTGAAAACCAAACAGCTTTATTGGAGGCACCTAGAAAAAATCAATATTAGTATTCATAAACTGCAAAAATTAATTTTCAAAAATTACATTTAAAAGAATTTCATTTGAAAATCTTAGTTATGTTTTCGATTAATTAAAATTTTATTTAAAAATTGTAAATCTAGATACAAAATAAAGCTGAAGATATTAGAGCAAATGAGATATTTTATTATAAAAGCCATGAATAAACAATTTATAAACATAAAAATATTTAGAAAACAATATATATATTTCTATATGCTTATATAACATGCATTTTTATTATTTTTTAAATGTAATTTTCTGTGAAATGTTTTTAATTACTAAACGGTAGTTATCTGAGTGAAAATAGTTTGTATCCTGCATATATATTTCTATGAGTTATAGCGTTGAGTTAATTATGCTTTATAAAGATAATATTACTAAATCTATATATTTCTGCGTACATTTCTCTATGACTAAAAATTTAAGCAGTTTCATTTTATATGTTTTTATTTGCATATGCATATGTACGAGAGAAAGTCAATTAATGAAAGGACTTTTGCAATTTCTCCTTCCATGGTTTGGTTACAACGCTAGTATTTAGCACTAAATGAGGGGTAGTAGGCAACACTTCTATGCAATGCATCACACTCGTCTTTCCACGTAATTGTTGGGGTGTGGCATACCGATAAACATGCCAGTTTCATCGATCAGCACCAAGGAGGTCCCAGTGATTTGCTTTTTGTTTCCGGAACGTGTGAAACCTGCTGAAATTATACGCCACCAGCACGCACACTATAGTGATAGCTTTTTACCGCAAAGCAAGGTCTACGAATGGAAAGAGAGCTTAATTTTTTTGAATTATGGTGAATTACTGTGAGTCTTTAGGCATATTGGCTGCAAGCAGCCCTCGATGCCATATCTGAGAGTCTTTGATGAGAAATCGGCGAAAGTGGATGTTTTCCTTCTGTGTAGTACTGTAAGGTGATTGGTGGAGAGGACTGGTCCGGTAGGCGTGCCTGAGTTGGAGAACTTCTTGAGGTTTTGGGTGGAAGTTTTGCTTGAGAGAGAGCTGAGAGTTTGCTCTCTCTCAAGCAAAACTTGCACCCATAAGAGCTTTTCAAGCAAGAAAGAACGTCTTTATGCAACGACGAACGATTGGGCAGTCCATCGAGTCAACCACTAAGGGCTGAGAGTATAGTGATGGAAAAGATGGCTAGTATCCAGGGCAGGTATCACACTTCCCACAAAGTACGAATCACTTCCTTCCTTTCTTCCTTGATGCAGATAGACAATGGAACTGCCATATTAAACGGTTTACCATAGTCTCACGACTACGAGGAAAGAAAAGTGACACATTATAAAGAAGTTTTGATGACTGCCACTCATTCAGAGCGAGATATTAGCACTGTTGGCAAATATTGGAAATAGATATTGCAAAACAGTCTCTTTATTTGATTTCCCTCATATTTTAAACACCGTCAAAGCCTTTTATCTCTTATCAAAATCAGGTCGATTTGTGCCCCATCAACAAGAATATAACATTGTTTCAAGTTGAGTAAGTGAATATATTGACAGTCTTAGCACGTTACATGCCATTTATGTTAAATTTAAATAGCATAACTTTATTGGAAAATTTTTTAGTTTCAGTAATATATGTGTAACAATACATTTCTAAAAGTTTTTAAAAAAACTTTATTGAAGACTATTCGAACTAAAAATAAGGTATAGCTTCGTGCAAATTATTACCTTCAGAGACACTAGGACGTTGAATAGGGGGTTCTACATCGTCCTCCAGCTCCTTAGTTAAAGACTCATCCTGCATTGGTGGAACTTTGCCTAAAAAGATTCAAAATTATATCACATTCTAACAAATTCATATTCCATTTTGCATTAAATATTGAAAACATATTAGTAAAACTATAGTTATATTCACATTTTTCAGATATAACTTGATAGGTAATATATAAATCTATCAACTTATGCGGATAAATTCGTGTTATTTTTTTCAAATTGCAGATACCTAGTAATGTTAATAAATCAAGTTTCATAAAAAATATATTAATTGATTTATATCTTACAACCCAACAAAAAAATCTTAAATTTCAATATGTGTTTCATTAAGTTACACATCATTTAAACCAAATTCATTATTACAGTTTAATAGAGAGTTTTATAAGCATTTTGGAATGTCTTGGTAATGTATACATTACAAAAAGAAATTACATGTAATTCTAGTAAAAAGGGTAAAATAAAGCTTTAAATAACGTTGAATTGTGTACAGTCAGCTTAGTATGCATGTGCAAACCAAGAATTTGATTTCAGATAACGCTTTATGATTGATGTACCCAAGTAGTTCAGTCGTGATCGTGAACCCGCAGCCAGCAGAATTTCTCTATCGTGTCGTGAATATAAAATCTGGTGCTTTTCAAGACTTGCCATGTAGAGGGTTTGATACACATGAAATCAGTCGAGGCTCATAGTCTTTACTTTGGCATGACGTGAAATTCTGGCCCCCGGGCGCCAGCTCTGGTATTGTACTCGTCACTTAACTGTGGTTCAAACTTTCTAGGTGCACCACATATTCTTGTTTTTGTTTTTTTTGCAAAAAAAAAAAGAAATCTCCAATAAAATATAATAACTTCTCTTCCCCTCCTTTTTCTCTCTTTATTTATTTTTCTTTGCTGCTTTCTTCCTTTATGTTTCTTAAAAAAAACGGGGAAAGAGATCTCAAAAAAAGTAATCCTCCTTCTGATGCTGTGAATCATTTCCTTTTCCTTAAACTGTAATACCAATTAAGGGGGAAAATATCAACAGGAAGTAGTGATGCCAACTGAAAATTTGATTCTAAAGAAATATTTTTTTTAATATTATTATTATTTATGCTTTTCCTGTATTTTTCCCCCTGGTCTTTATGGTGCATATGTTTTGGGTAATTTTATTATTTTTTATGTTTTTGTAAGAAAGTTTGAATTATGTAAAATGTAAACTTGGATTATTTACAATAAAGACTGGACTTGTTGTTTCCCGAGAGATCGGATTGCAGCTCTAAATCGGCTTGGAGTGGACCTTTTCTTCCTTTGGATATTTATCATCATCATCACCTATAACTCCAATGTAGTTTCTGCTGCATCCGATTTTAATTTAAAAAAAAAACGCTTTATATATATAGTTTTTTTACAAGTATTAAATGTGGTAATTAATTCTAATATATGGGAAAGGATATAATATTCAGTTTGTCGATAATTATCATTTATTGCTACTTTAATGCAAAGGGTTAGATACTTTACTTATTCTTTTCAAAAGTTATACATAAAATGTAGTAAAAAAACCCTTTCTCATTCGAAATGCTTAAATATAATATGATTATTAGAAATAATGATTATAGAGAGGAGGCACTATTTTCATTCAATGCGGATCATATTTTAATTATAAAAAATAGGAAGTATTAATTTGTGATATTTTTAAGCTCTTAATTTGAAAAATCAGCCAAATATTAATAAATAAGACAATTAATGTTATTATAATCTTTAGTGATAATTATACCCAATTACTTACAGTAAATGTATTGCTGTTATCCATGGCACTAACGCACGAAAGTGTAAAATCGAAAATACAATTAATAATTAACTACCCGCACATAAAATTTATTTAAATAATAATTTTAACTTATGTTTATAATTTAAATTTATCTTAAGAGTATATTTTTATAACAAGTCAGCAAAAAATATTCGTATGATCTTAATTCGCATTCTCTTTATCATTTCATCTTTTAATTTAATTAGTTTTCCAAGCTAGATTAAAAATATGAAATTTTCCTAACTGCCCAAGATAAAAAAAAATATATATATATAGCTATTTTAGAAAAAATAATTACTACAACATTTATTTTAATTTTATTATTTTTTTCCTTTAGGAATATTAATTATTTTTAAAAAAATACTAATCATTTTCATTTGTTAATTATAAAATAAATAATATAAACATTTTGTTCATTCTATCCATTCTAAACTTTTTTTTTTCAATCTAAGACCATTCATGTAAATATTTCAGCAATTATTCTTTACGTTTCATTGTGATAGACAAAACTTTTCTTATATCAAGAACAATTAATTAGAGTTATCAAAATGCATGTTCGCAACTAATTAGAATTTTTCATGTGGGAAAATGCCCGTGAAGTCTGATTACACCAGATTTAAACTAATTTCGAGTAATTGTGTAGATTACAAACAAAACACACACAAAAAATCTCATCATGGTAAAGCAAACGAGATGGAAAAAAAATATTTAAGATTTCAATTTATTGGGCTAAATAATTAAAACATTGAAAAGATGTTTACTTCTTTATTCATAAAAGACGAAATTGATATATATACTATTTTTTCAACCTGTACCAATATAAGACCTTTCTGATTAGAATGTTTTTCTTAAATAAATTTAATAAAACTAAGCTAAAGAAACATCATAAACTAAAATATAAACAAATGTTTCAAACGATTTCTAAAAACATGGAAGATTTTTTTTAATTGATAAAATGTAGAAGGAAGTTCTTAAAAAAATTTTTATTATTTAAAAAAAGTTAGAAAAATGTTTTTATCCTGCGTATATTTTAAGTAAATTGATTACGCAGGCCATTTTAAATTATTAATATTTTTGCTTTTCTTACTTTTTGTCAATGCAAATTGATGTTAAAAACAGTTACACTTTAAAATAATGTTAATATAACTAAGAACAGATTTTGATTCAAAAAAGTTATAAAATATGTAAAGCTTTTACTAAGCTTTCGCATTCACACCTATTCTTACCAATAAATAGTAATACATTGTTAATGTATATTTATCTTAAAAAGCAATTTTTTATTTTTATAATACCGAGAAATTTTTACATTTTTATGGCATAGCTCTACTTCGGTGTCGAGCTCAACAACCTTTAATCAACTTCATGTTATTATTTAAATGTTTTCTGGGATAATTGCTTATTTTTTTTTCAATTTGTGCAACTAAATATATTTTCAATAAAATATTGGTGGTTAGACACATTGTTAAGCTCGTCATTTGGGAACATTAAATATTGACATAATTTTTACTGAGAGTTCTGTGTGAATGAGTACACAGAGTATAGTTCATAGGATTCTAATTAAAACTTCTCATTTAAATAAGAAAAAAAATATTCATTTAAATTATTTGTTTTATTTTAATTAATTCAAGCTACCAAGAATCTTATGATACATAATCTGGTTCAATTAAAATTATAAGTAAAGGACTTTAATCTAAAAGTAATGGTTCAAATTTGCAAGACTCGAAATCATTAGACTTCAAAGGGCCTCCAACTTTGAAATATGTTTTAAAAAAATCAATTAAATTTAATCTAAAAGTAGTAGTTTTGATAGCCGAGTAGTCGTGGTTGCGAACTAGTGGCGAGTGTTATATCTGTCGTGTCAGAAGTTTGGAATCAATGAAGACCCGATGAGTTAATACATGATAAAACATTCGGTCCATCCTTAAAAATCAATAATCCTATTTCATTTACTTTTGTATTCATAAAGCCCAATTTTTTCACGCATTGCCCTCTGTTCTAAATCTGAACTGAAACATGAATGATAATTAAAATAGCTGAGCAACACAACCTAAGATTAACCCATTCTTTCTCTCTCCCGTAGTCCTCGCTCATGGGATGCAATTTTTCCCTCTATTTCTCGTGCCCATGATATTTCCGGGCTGGAGTGTTCAGAAGTAACGCGCTAAAAAGATTAAAATTATGTATTTCTTTTGTCCAGAATCATGTTTATTTCGTACCAAATGGCAGTACCAGATTAGTAGTAACATGTTTAAAGATATCTGATTTTATTTTTTAAACTATATGTTAACACAATCAAACACATATATATTATCGATATGTTTTTGTAACTTTAGCTCAGTTATTTAGTTCCGTTCTTCGTGAATACACGTGGATTGCATCCTGGGATAATCTATATATATAAAAATGTTATGTTAGTTTGTGTACGCTTCCATAACTCAAAACGTTCTGCATGGATTTATCTGAAATTTTGACACAACCTTGCATTTGACTCCGGTCAGGTTCTTATGTACTTTTTATTTCGAAATGCAATCTAAATTTTTTTAAATTTAACTTTTAAGTGATTTTTTGATGTTATGACGTCATACGATGTCACGACTCGCTCTGAATGCGAAAATTTAAGCTTTAAACATATTTTTTTCCGAATTATTACATATTTTTACTATTCTTCAGTTTATTGGTTGTCATATTTTTCAATTTCTTTGTTCTTTGATACGTAAGTGGGATTAATTTTCGAATAAATCATTTTTTAAAAAATTATTCTTTCAACCACTCAAATTTTGTTTTGTAGTTTTGGCAACATTCCGATAGCTAACGCGCGATAAACAATTTTTTAAGTTGTTGAAATACACAGGTTAGGTTTTCTGATATGAATTATTTTTTAACAAAATACTGATTACGGTTTGCTTGGTATAACTTATTAATTGACAGGGTTTTGAATTAGTAAGTTTTTTTTCTCTATTTTAAACATTCCGATAGCTAACGCGCGATAAACAATTTTTTATGTCATTGAAATATACAGGCTACGTTTTCTGATATAAATTATTTTTTAACAAAATACTGATTACGGTTTGCTTGGTATTACTTATTAATTGACGGGGTTTTAAATTAGTAAGTTTTTTTCTCTATTTTAAACAATATTTTAAATTTCATTTGATGTTATTATTGAAATACAGGTTAGTTTTCCTGATATATAATTTCAGTCATCAAAATATTAAACCATACTTTTGTTTTCGATGACTTTTTAAAATTTAAATTTGTTATAACCTTCTTTCCATTAGTAATTTGTTAACAGAATACTCGAAGTTATTACAGTTTGCTTGGTACTTATTATTGCAACAATCACTAACTATCAAAATAACTCTCCAAGTTGGCAACCCTGATCTCCCATGTGTAGTATGAGTTGAATTGGCAATTATGTGCTTCATTTCATATAATGTCGCCAATAGGTTCCGTTTGCTTTTGTCAAAGACATAGCTACCGCTGTATCTTCCGTACCAATGATACAAGGCCTCCAAGTTACAGTGGCCCCAATCTGTGTTACTACAGTCTCACTAACACGGTGCTCATATCTGAAAACTGCCCCCCCCCCAAAGGAATTTTGATACAGGGCTTACTCAGAGCTGTTTTGCAATTTTGTATGTTTTTATTTTAACCTTTTTAAGTGTAGTCAATCGGACTCAGTACACAAAATTGCCTTGAAGAAAATAGAACTTAGGTCATCATACTGGACACACAGACAAGTAAAAGCAATGTTGGTAGTAATTACATATCAAAATGGCTCGAATACCTGTTGAGGAAGCAGGGGTTTGTAAGGTTGTAATTATTTTTGGGTTACTTATGTACTATCGCAACAATCACCAGCGTTCAAATAACTCGCCATATTGGCAATCCCAATTTTGTATGCGCTGAATTGGAAATCATGTGCTTCATTTCTTATAATGTCACCAATAGGTTGCGATAATACATACGTACCTTTAATTAGACTGGCCGCAACACACCAATTTGGCGTGATTTCAAAATCATGCCAAAAACAAATAGCGTACCAATTATGAAATTAATATTGTGGATATTATTTTAGCCTTTTTTTTATCTTTCTCTCCAGTAATCCTTAACCAATTGAATATATTTTACAATATATATTTTGTGTTTGTATGAAACTATTTATATTGATTTAATCATATTGATTCTTCTTTTATCTATATATATAAAAATGTTATTTTGGTTTGTGTACGCTTCCATAACTCAAAAAGTTCTGCATGGATTTATCTGAAATTTTGACACAACGTTGCATTTGACTCCGGTCAGGTTCTTATGTACTTTTTATTTCAAAATGCAATCTAAATTTTTTAAAATTTAATTTTTAAGTGATTTTTTGATGTTATGACGTCATACGATGTCACGACTCGCTCTGAATACGAAAATTTAAGCTTTGAACATATTTTTTCCCCAATTATTACATATTTATATTATACTTAAGTTCAAATTTTGTTTTGTAGTTTTGGCAACATTCTGATAGCTAACGCCTGATAAACAATTTTTTAAATTTCATTTGGTGTTATTATTGAAATACAGGTTAGGTTTTCTGATATATATTATTTTTTAACAGAAATCAAATTACGGTTTGCTTGGTACTTACTTATTAATTTTGACGGGATTTTAAATTAGTAAGTTTTTTTCTCTATTTTAAACAATATTTTAAATTTCATTTCATGTTATTATTGAAATACAGGTTAGTTTTCCTGATATATAATTTCAGTCATCAAAATATTAAACCATACTTTTGTTTTCGATGACTTTTTAAAATTTAAATTTGTTATAACCTTCTTTCCATTAGTAATTTGTTAACAGAATACTCGAAGTTATTACAGTTTGCTTGGTACTTATTATTGCAACAATCACTAACTATCAAAATAACTCTCCAAGTTGGCAACCCTGATCTCCCATGTGTAGTATGAGTTGAATTGGCAATTATGTGCTTCATTTCATATAATGTCGCCAATAGGTTCCGTTTGCTTTTGTCAAAGACATAGCTACCGCTGTATCTTCCGTACCAATGATACAAGGCCTCCAAGTTACAGTGGCCCCAATCTGTGTTACTACAGTCTCACTAACACGGTGCTCATATCTGAAAACTGCCCCCCCCCCAAAGGAATTTTGATACAGGGCTTACTCAGAGCTGTTTTGCAATTTTGTATGTTTTTATTTTAACCTTTTTAAGTGTAGTCAATCGGACTCAGTACACAAAATTGCCTTGCAGAAAATAGAACTTAGGTCATCATACTGGACACACACAAGTAAAAGCAATGTTGGTAGTAATTACATATCAAAATGGCTCGAATACCTGTTGAGGAAGCAGGGGTTCGTAAGATTGTAAATATTTTTGGGGTACTTATGTACTATCGCAAAAATCACCAGCGTTTAAATAACTCGCCAATTTGGCAACCCCAATTTCGCATGTGATATACACCTAAATTGGCAATCATGTGCTTCGTTTCATATGATATTGCCAATAGGTAACAATAATATTTAAGTACTTTATATTTTCACAAATTATGCTTTTGTATCGATAATTTAGTTCTTTTTATGTCAGTTAACGTTAGAGTTGTATTTAATTTTTCAATTTATTTTAATGCTTGGGATATGTATTTTAGATATTCTTTTATATATAATGCTAAATTTAATTTGGTACTTATGTATTATCGCACAATCGTCAGCGTTCAAGATAACTCGCCACTTTGGCAATCCCAATTTTGTATGCGCTGAATTCGCAATCATGTGCTTCATTTCCTATAATGTCACCAATAGGTTGCGATAATACATAAGTACCTTTAATTAGACTGGCCACAACACACCAATTTGGCGTGATTTCAAAATCATGTCAAAAACAAATAGCGTACCAATAAGAAATTAATATTGTGGATATTATTTTAGCCTTTTTTATAGACTATCCATTAAGAAAATTATGCCCAATATAAGATTCACAATTGGCTGGATGGACCAGCTCTTTTCCCCTCATTTAACCAGAGCCACAGCAACGCGTGGCAGGGTACAGCTAGTACTAGCTGTACCTATCAGAATGTTGCCAAAACTACAAAACAAAATTTGAACTTAAGTATAATATAAATATGTAATAATTGGGGAAAAAATATGTTCAAAGCT